>CABHPP010125835.1:6689-76138 GCA_902168425.1 Peromyscus attwateri | reverse complement strand
AGGATGGGTGGAGTCAGTGGGAGGATGGGTGGAGTCAGTGGGAGGATAGATGGAGTTAGTTGGATGGTGGGTGGAGTCAGTTGAAAGCAGTTAAAAGACACAAACAAGCTGGATGTGGTGATACACACCTTTAATCCCAGTACTAGGGAGACGGAGGCAGGTAGATCTCTGAGAATCTGAAGTCAGTCTGGTCTACATAGCAAGTTCCAGGCTAGCCAGGGATACATAGTGAAACCATGTCTAAAATAAAACTACATTTTAAAAATTTAAAAGTCTTAAGCCCAAATGCAGTAGCCTTTAGAGGACTTTTTCCAGTTTTCTCAGTTCTGCTCAAAGTGCCATAATTTTCTTGGTCACAGACTTAACACTTCTGTCTGCTCCATATTTCCTGATGTCTAAACTACCTGTCCTTAGTGCTTGTCCTCTCTCTTCAGAGCTAGCATCTGGTCTAGGCCATGAGCACTACCACATAGATGGTATGGTTTCGTTAGGTACATCCCAAAGGTGTAGGGTAAAAGGGCCAGCCAAAGAAAGACACCCTGACCCTGAAACCAGAGCCAAAGAAAGACACCCTGACTCTGAGACCAGAGCCAATTCACTGGCCCTGAAACTTGAGCCAAAAGGTTAAAAAGGGCCAGTGAAAGAAACACACTTTGGCCCTGAAACCAGAGCCAAAGAAACACACTCTGCCCCTGATCAACTCAGCGCAAAAAACAACCAATCCATAAGCAGAAAAAACAACCAATCCCTGAGCACAAAATCCAGCCAATTGCTGAGCTTGGACAAGTTCAGGGATTGAAATCCTACCAATTCCCATCCTGTAAATCTTCACCCTGGAAAAACTCCACCCCTACAAAGCCCTATATAAGCCCTGTACCTGTTCAGTTGGGAGCTGCCTTTTTCCACCCTGGCAGAGGCAGCCACCTTCCTGGATGCTTCCCTCCCAAAAAGTCTCTTGAATGAGGTTTGGGTGAGACCTTCATTGTGGAATGGTGGAATGGAGCCGAGCAGGGACTGTAACAACTTCGCTGGGGAAACCCTTTCCTGCCAGAGCAGTTGTTACATTGGGAAACCCTTTCCCTGGAGCATTGCTATAAGCTGCTAGGCTTACAGTGACTTTGTGGTACCCCTTGGCTCCTGACCGCCAGGATCCCTTTCCATCTGAGCTGCAATGCTTACAGTGACCACATAGTTAGGGGGAAAACCAGTTACACATGGTAATGTAACCTCAAATAATAAGAGGTAGGATGGCAGGGCAGTTGGGGGGTTGCCAGTAGGAACAGAAACTGAAATTTAGAATATGAGAGTTGGATTAGCTACTTTTCCAGCTACTGCAATAAAATCACCTCACAAAAGCAACCTAAGGGAGAGAGGATTTATCTGGGCTTGCAGTCCATTATGGGGGAGAAGTCAGGACGGCAAGAGCTCAAGGTGGCTGGTCACACTCCATCTACAGTCAGGAAGCAGACAGAGATGAAGGCTGGTCCTTTGTATGCAGTCTTAAGACCAAGCTGAATGAATGGTCCATGTCGGGGTTGGTCTTCCCACCTGAATCTAATCAAGAGAACCCTCTCTACTATGCTTGGAAGCTTGAAACTTAGCTAATTCTAGGTCCTGTCAAGTTGGTAATCCATGGCAGGGGTTAAACTGAGATGATTTCAATAACTATCTCCATTGCTTTGGCCCTATCCCAGAAGTTTTCAAAAAAATAATTTTGACCCATACCTACCATCAGGTTTTGTCTGATGTGTAGCCCCCAGGAGTGTGTCTTTTTGCCCAAGGGCATGCTTCAAGTAACACAGGCACACAGGAATAAATAATTGGTGTACCCACAAGTCACTCCCAGCCAGTGATGGATAAACACCAGCTTCCTTCCCAATCAATATGATTCTGAGACATGTTTTGCGTATTATCTTGAAATATCCCAGAAAGACTGAGCCCCCTCATGCCAAGAGTGGTCCTCAATACATTCTTGATGGACTTTGCCCAGTTCTCTCCCTTACCATCTTAGTTGTCTATAATGTTCCCTGAAATCATCGCCCAGATAAGCTACCTGCATTCAAATCCTTCCCTCTGCTTTGGTCTTCCCTGTTTGGATGGAATCCAAACTAGTTCTCCAAGCCTTCCGTTCTATTTGTTCACTCCTACACCCATTTTCAGAGCCGCAACCCAAATCAGCATGGCCTTGTCCTCCAGAGCAGCTATGAGATAGTGGAGACTCTGACCTTGCCTTTTGGGGAAGCTACCAGTTGTACGGCAGCAATTTATACAATTCTAAATCAACCAAGTCTCCATTATTCAGAGGGATACATTTTCTGTGAATACTTGAAACTGTGACTAGTATCAAACCTGTTATATACTATATTTACTATATTGTTTTCCACACAAACATACCTATGATAAAGTTTAATTTATAAATCAGGCACAGTAAGAGATGAATAATAACAAAACAATTATAATAATATACAACCATGAAAATATGAATAGTCTTATCTCCATTCTTTCCTCTCCATTTCTACAAGGGAGGTGATGGATATGGCTTTGTTATGCTGGACAAAGGGATGATTCATTCCCAGACAGAAAAGAGCCAGAAGGTGTACAACTTAAGATTTAGGAATTGTTTACTTCTGGAACTTTCCACTGTCTTTTTCAGACCATGGTTAGCCATGAATATATGAAAACACAAAAAACAAAACCAGTTAAGTGGGGGGGGGGGTGTGCATAAGCACACACAAACACACACACACACACACACACACACACACACACACACACACAGAGGCGGGGGCGGGGGGTGGAGATAACCTGGAACAATGTTTTTCAAAATATATTCTAGGAAATAGTCATTCCCACAGAATTTTAGTCACTCTTAATTAAAGTATTATCCTAATGCTAAATAAATGTTGGAAAAGCAAGGCTGCCTGAGGAGTGAAAGACTAAACCACGTGTCCCATGATTCTTTGTTTAGAGACAAAATGCATCTATCACTGGCCTCCTCTAGCTCTGATCCTATTGACAAGGAAGTAGTGAATTCACTAGTTAGAGAACCTCAGCCTTAGGAACTTTGAGAGACTCTCTTTTGGAACACTATTTCACTAATGCAAAGCTCAGATGCCCTCCAGAACTGTCCTTTCTTCTCACAGTTCCCACCACTAGGACCCCTGGTGGCTTTGGACAGAGGTGAATGTATGGATTCTAAGGGACAAAGAACTGGGGGGCATGCATTCTGACTCCTGGGGGGTCTTCTGCAGCTGGTGTGATTCTGCAGGGTTCTCCATAGCTACAGAGTTCGTGTTTTACAGGTCAGCCCTCACAGAGAGCACAGGACCTCAAAGGAAGGAGCCCAATGGGAGGTCCTTGTGTCACTGAGGCCACTGACTGCCTCAGAATTGATTGGAGTAACCCTCATAGGACCTGGACTTCACTTTCATAAAAGCCATTGTTATAAAACCCCTCGTCCCCACTCTGAAGCATTCTCTGGCTTCTTGTCATGTCATACATAGTTAAAAAAGGAGGTTTATTTGGGGTGATAACTTACAGCTAGTAAAGGGATTGGTAACAAGATCCGGCAGAGGTGAGGTGCAGTCCAGCTGGGTTCTCTGGAGAACTCTGCTCAGTCTACCATCCAGCATCCAGGATCACCATGAACAAAGAGCCGGCACATCTGGATCTCAGGTCTTAAAGGCTCCTGTCTCAGCCCTGCCTCAGGGGTCAGTCACAGGTAGGTGTGACAGTTACAGGAAGCCTCACTAAGGGTAGTACTTCCAGGTCAAAGCTGGAACAGCTACCCATTACCTCTCCCCCTTTTGTCTAAATAAGAAAGTTCTAACCTAATATAAGACTATATACAATAAGAATATCAAATATCAAATATTGTCCAAGAGGAATAAGGGATAATGACCTAGACAAGATGGAACTACAACCAACACGAACAACATCAAACAAGAGACACATACTAAAATCCAGAGAAGTCTGGAGCACAGGTAGATGTCATGTTACAGAGATCATTCCAAAAGGTGCCCTATCCTGAAGAACCTGAATCTAATACTTAATATGTTCTAGATAAGATACAAGAAGATTGTAACTATAACTGTTAGTCTTCAATCCCATCAAAGACCCAAGAAGGAATATAATGATACCTGAGAAATGGGAGAAGGATCAAGCAACTTTTGGGAGTCTTGTGAGAGTAGACAGAGACAGCTGGCAGCCTGGACAGTCACCTAAAGTTTCTCAGCATCGCTGGTGCATTCAAATTGGCTACAGTCCTAGAGTATCTGTCAGATCATTTTACTACCAGCAGTAGAGGCAGGGGCAGTTCTTTGCCCAGTAGGCCATTTTGTGCCAAGGTGAAGACAAACTTCCAAACAGAAATGTCTCAGAAGCCCAACATTCTCTCGGGATCAGATCGGTGCTGCCAGGAGCAATTGTGTCTCATGTTAACAGAATTCCAAGTTATCAAAACATTTAAATGCCATATTCTCCAGGTCTATGAAGTGTTTGAAGATTACCTATCCATCTGACATATATTTCTGTAAGTCTGGAGAACCTAACTAACGTAACTATAGAGATGACAAGCATAGGTGACTATAAATATGTAAGTCTTATCTACCTAGATAACCTAAGGACTGAGGCTTTATGTAAACAGGGTAAACAGTCTGTAAGCAAACGTACAGTAAAAGGACAATGACCTCAAAATTGTGACAATACACAAAATAGCTAAAGCAGAGGTAGGAATGTTATAGTACAATATGCAATATGACAATAATCCTAAATATGTATCAATATACCAAATATCCTAAACAGAGGTAGAACATACATACAGTATGACAAATATAATTTCACATTTGTGTCAAAATACAAAACATTTCAAATAAGAGTAGAAATACATGTACATTACAACAAATATGGTTCTACATTTGTATCAATATACAAATTATCTGGAATAAGAATATAAAAATAGTTTACATTTGTATCAATATACAATAATTTATAACAGTGCAATTTATCTAAGGCTGACATTTACTAAGTTTACTAGTACATACAATAATCTACCTTAATATCCTATACCTATCCATTCCCCTTTTTATCTTTCCTTAAGGGAAATACTGAGTCCAATGTTTTCTTCCACCCCCAACCCTATAACCATTATCCATAACCCTCAGAAACATGAAACCTTTGGGGAAAAGGGCATCATTTTCTTAGAATTGCTTCTTGCTGTTAAGGAGGTGATGGTATCTCTGTGGAGTTCTGTAAGAAATCTCAGATAGTTAAGTCTCAGTTGGACTAACTGTAGATTCTGCAGCCAGTCTCAGCGTAATGGGTAAGATTGTCTGAGGTTCTGGCTAGAGGTATAGTATGATGATGAGTACCACGGCATCATTCTGGACTGGGTAGAGTTGTTGTTGTGGGACCCCATCTTCCTTCTGGAGACTTCAGAGATTGCTATTGGAAACACTTATTTTTTACTGTGAAAAACTTGAACATTATTAATATCAAAATGGAAAGTTTGGATGTAAAGATGACATGACATGTAAGAAAGGATTCTGAGAAATCAAGAGTAAGCATGGAGAGAATTAGAATCTTGAAGACAATGATCCTTTTTATTGGTTTCTGTCCCACATCCGATGGCTCTTCTGATATGAGACAGAAGAATCTCTCAACTTTTTCTTTTAGCAATATGCTTGGGTTTAGAGAAGGAGTGAGCCAATTCTGTCTCCAGAGCCAGCTTGGTACATAATTGAATCAGAACCATAACTTTTCTAGAGTTAAAGAGATATAGATGTTAGGTAGTGAGATTTTTACCCTGTGTAGATTGGAACCAATAGATTCTTTCCTTCTGCTGTAAATATCTAGATATCCAAGGCATTATGATTTCTGGAAGATGGGTATCTATTATCCTGGAAAGACAAAAACAGAACTCTATCCCAACCCTTATTTGTTAAATTTTTCTTACAACTTGTAGAGATGTCACATTGGTGGATGAGCTTTTACTTCTCCTCATCAAGGGGTTTCTTTTTTTCAAATCGAATTTTTATTAATTTTTTTGGTATCCATAGCTTTTCTTCTCCTGCAGAAACAAAAGCAAAACCCCTTCCCCAACGTAGGACATATCCTGGTTTCCATTCTGAGGTCAGCACATCTTTGAAATAAACCGGTTGGTTTAGCTCAAGAGTTTTGTCTGTCATCCAATGTCTCTCCACAGCTGTTGTTCCTTTCTCATCAGCATTGAGAAAACTCAAGGTTGATAAAGCATTATGTTATCCAATCTATTTCTAGGAGACATTGTTACCTGTTGCTGTTTATTTAGCATATCCTTTAAAGTTCAATTGGATCTTTCTATAACTGCTTGGCTTGTGGGATTGTGTGGTATACCTGTAACATGCTTTATATTGTAATACACAAAAAAAAATCGTCTCTTTTTATTGGAGACATATGCTGAGGCATTGTCTGTCTTAATTTGTACAGGTATTCTCATGATGGCCATAATTTCTAATAGGTGTGTAATCACAGAGTCAGCCTTTTCAGAACTCATAGGAGTTGCCCACTGAAATCCTGAATAGGTGTCAATGGTGTGGTGTACATACTTTAATCTTCCAAATTCTGCAGAATGAAACACATCCATCTGCCAAATTTCATTTCTTTGTATACCTTTTGGATTGCTCCCTGCAGGTAATGGAGTTTGGTTATAGAAGGAACAAGTAGGACATTTTTTTTATAATATCCTTGGCTTGTTGCCAAGTGATGGAGAAATCCTTCTTCAAACCTTTGTTTTTTACATGGTGTTTCTTATGAAATTCTGAGGCTTCTAGCACATTAACTATTAGTAATTGATCAATCTTATCATTACTTTGTGCTAGAGATCCTGGAAGACCCATATGGACTCTGATATATGATATATCAGTACAGTTCTGCCTTTTGTACAGAGCTATATGGACTTTGTACCACTTTACTTAAGTCTCCTGATTTGTATCCTGCTTCCCCTGATTTATTTGCATCAGTATAGAATGTGAGGACTCCAGAAATTGGCTTTTGTCATACAATGTGAGGAAGGACTCATTCAGTCATCTGTATGAATTCTGTTCTCTTGCTTTTGGGATAATGGTTGTTAATCTCTCCCCAAAAGTTACTGCAGACTCTGCCAGTATTCATTATCTTTCTATAGTGAGGAAATTTCCTCATTAGTTAAAGGTACTACAATTTCTACTGGGTCCATTCCTGTCAACTGGCAAAGTCTTAATTTACCTTTTTGAATCAAATCAGAGATCTTTTCTATGTAAGTCTTTAACTTCTTACTCAGTTTACATGGTAGAAATATCTATTCCAATATAATATCTTCCCTCTGCATCAAATACCTGTGGGGAAGTGTCTGGAGGAGAATATGACCAGAATGCATTTAAGTTCTGGATCCATACGATCCACATGTGCTTCTCAAATTTCCTTTTCTACTAGAGCCAATTCCTTCCCAGCTTTGGCTGATAATTCTCTTGGACTATTTAAATTCTTTGTCCCCTTTTAGAGTATTAGCCAAATTTTGTAGTCCATCTTTGGGTATTCCCATGATACCCAGTTAGTTGGAAATGCTTCCTAACAATTTTTGAAAATCACTAAGAGTCTGCAATTGAGCTCTCCTTAGCTGTACCTTTTGGGGTCTAATTTTTTATAGCTCTATCTTATATCCTAAGTAATTAATAGAATCTCCTCTTTGTATTTTTTCAGGAGCAATTTGCAGTCCCCAGAGAGGCAAAACTTTTTTTTTACTTCTTCAAACATGCTTTCTAATGTGCCTAACTTTGGATCAGCTATTATAATGATAAATTACGGATTGTGAAAACTTCACATGAATTATCTCCAATGGTTTTTGCACAAAGTATTGGCACAGGGTAGGGCTATTTAACATTCCCTGTGGGAGGACCTTCCATTGATAGCTCTTGACTAGCTGGGAATTGTTATAATTAGGTACCGTGAAGGCAAATTTTTCTCTATCATTTACTTGTAAGGGTATGGTAAAGAAATAGTCTTTTAAGTCAATAACTATTATAGGCCATTCTTTGGGTAGCAGAGAGGGCAAGGGCATCCCAGTCTGTAGGGAGCCCATTGGCTGAATTACTTTATTAATAGCTCTCAGATCTGTAAGCATTCTCCAATTACCAGACTTTTTTTAAATAACAAATACAGGAGAATTCCAAGGGCTGGTAGATTCTTCAATGTGTTGAGCATTTAACTGCTCTTGAACCAGCTGTTCTAAAGCTTGTAGCTTCTCTTTTGTCAAAGGCCATTGTCCAACCCAGACAGGTTTATTAGTTAGTCATTTTAAAGGTAAGGCAGTTGGTACTTCTGAGAGTTCAACAGCAGTTGTGCTCTGTTTGTGTACAACCTGAATGCTTGGTGACTGTTTTTTATAGCATGTTATGATATTATTCCTAGAAACATAAATTTGGTCTGTATTCCTTTTCTGAGAGTATAGGAATTTTAATCTGGGTATTCCACTATTGTAACAGATCTCAGCCCCAAAGATTCACTGCTACATTTACTACATATGGCTTCAACATTCCTCTCTGTCCTTCTGGCCCTATACATTCAACCCACCTTGAACTCTGTTTTATCTGAGATAAGGTTCCAATCCCTAGAAATTGGACATCTACCTCTTGAAGAGGCCAATTCGGATGCCATGATTTTGGTGTAATTATAGTCACATCCGTATCCATGTCTACCAGGCCCTCCAGAACAATGCCATTGATTCAAATTCAAAGTTTTGGTCTTTGTTCATTTATGGAAGTCTGCCAAAATATTCATTTTATTGTGTTCTTTGGAATTTTTGATTCATCTATCAGAGCTGTTCTATTATCTAGTGCAGTATCATTCTTTACATTAGGCCTAGGTTTATTTAATTGTCCTGGAGGGGAATTTCCTCCACAGTGGCTGGAAATGTTTGGACCATGTTCAGTTTTGGGGTCTGCAGGAGGCCTCCTGAGGCATTTCCCACTGGTAAAGGGTTGCCTTGTATATCTATTATTGATCTTCACTCATTGGTCCAATGTTGGCCCTTGCCAAATCTTCTACATAATTCAAAAGGTTGGGGGCCCCTGTTTGGGTTGTTTCTAGAAGGAGTTACTTCTAGGAGCATCCCATGTACAGTTTTCACTTATATAACCTGGTGTACCACATTTAAAACATTTGGTACCATGGGGCCTTCTTCCACCTCTGGGAATTGCCGCTCCTATCCAAGCCTCATTACTGTAGTTAAGAGACTCAACACCATTAGTATACTGAATCCATTCTTCCAAAGGAGCTGATCTGACCTTTAATGGTGTAAGTATTCTTTTGAAGTCTGTATTAGCATTGTCAAATGCCAAGGACTCAGTTAAAACTTGTCTTAATTCTTTATCTGACACACCTTTTGTTATAGCTGTGGTCAGCCTTTGTAAAAAATCAGTGAAAGGTTCTTGTGGTCCCTGGAATATCTTTGTGTATACCTCAGTTGGTTTTCCTGGTTCTTGAATTTT
The DNA here is from genome assembly GCA_902168425.1 of Peromyscus attwateri. Classification (NCBI taxonomy): domain Eukaryota; kingdom Metazoa; phylum Chordata; class Mammalia; order Rodentia; family Cricetidae; genus Peromyscus; species Peromyscus attwateri. Next base: position 66,635 of record CABHPP010125835.1, on the reverse strand, counting down.
TCCCAAGCATTTAGAGCTGCTGTATGTCATAAGGATAGTGTATGCTCATCATAAGTGGCTTGTACATTCCTATCAGCAAAACGTCCCTCATCAAGAATTTGATCTTGGGAGATCTCAAAACCTTGTTGCTCTAAATTTCTTGCCTCTTCTCTCAACTAGTTTTTCCACTGTAACTTCTGGCTACATTCTAGAACAGCTGAAATTAACTGACGCCACTCATCTGGAATGATTCTATGTGAGGCAGACCACCAATTTAACATCTGTCTTACGTATGTTGGGTGTATTCCATACATGACTATCACTTCCTTCATATTTTAAGTCCCTCATTGAAATTGGTTGTAATATAAATTCTACATATGGCTCAGGGTGTCTATCATCTGCTGACCTCTCATGGATGATGATGGGATAAGCCATTGTATGAGAGCCACCTGGAGATATTACAACCTGTATGGTCTTGCCCTTCTGACTATTAGGTCCCTTGTCATGTTTACTGAGAGTTTCTTCCAGGGCTTGCAAACGAGCACCTAGGGTCTGTTCTAGGGAGTGAACCTCCTTTCTTGCAATGGATTTCTCATGCAACTTTTTATGTTCTTCTGAAACACATGATTCCATAGACCTTATCTTATCAGTTAATGATAATCTTTCTTCCTTATAAAGTGTCTGAGTAGCTACAACTTCACCCTGGAGAGTTATTGTTCTATCCATCAAATATTCATATTTATTATCAATTTTGGCTATACATTTATTATTAGTGGACTGAAGTTCTTGTGTTGTTAGCAGATTCCTAACTAAGAAGCCTGACTTGTAAATCTTTATTGCTATCTTGTAAATCCTGGTTAGCAGGTTACAGAGAGAGAATCTTTTTATGTAAGCCTTCATTGCTGTCTTTTAAAGCCTGTATCAGTCCCAATAATGACTCATCTTTGTCATTATGAGTAAACCAGTATTTGAATGCTGTGTGAATTATTATGGTAAATGCCAAAATGGTACAGGCCAGATACTCCTTAGGAAGGTCGTATATTTTCAGGAAAATGTCGTTCATCATATGTGCAAAAAAGTTTTTAAATTCTTGTGAAGTAATGTTTTTTGGCCATACGATAAGAATTACTCAAAATTTGTTAGTCAGTTTCAAGGTGTAAAATTATCAAGTACTCTTACCTGAAATAAGACACTGGCTTGCTTATCTTACCATCCTTGCAATGGTTTTTTGGGTGCAGTAGTGCTTTTTTGGCCAGCAGGTGTCTCTGGTGTAACTCTAAGGCAGGTCCTGCTGAAGGCTTTGGCTGGCAGCAGCTGAAGGCAGGAGCCGAATATCCCCGTGTGCATGAGGCAGCATCCAGCACGTGGGGTTGAGTGGCCTAAGCTCAGGTTGTGGATAGCTCCAGGCCACAAGGATGATAGCCAGCAGCCATGGCTCTGAGCCCCTCTCAGCACCTCTGCAGCTGCAAACCAGGCAGCCTCTGAGCAGCTTCTAAGAGAGATGGTGAGACAGTGGACACCATGGGCTCGGGCGGGAGCCGGTCGGGGGGACGGGGACAGACGGAGGACACACGACCTCACGGAGGCTTGGAGGCTTTTCACTGGTCTGGGGGCTAAGCTTGCCAGGGGAACTGGGGCCGGACTTAGCTGCTCCCTTGCTTTGGGAGTGGAACCATGGAGGTACTCCCTGGTTATACGGAACTCGGGAGGCAGGTGCAGGTGCCCATGAGCCAGGAAGGAGGAAGGAAGGGAAGGGAAGGAACAGTACCGGGAGGTTATGGCCCGAATGGGTAAATGCTTGGTCCCCAGGAGGGGCAGGAATTTTTAAAAAGACAGAGAAGAGGAGACAGGGAAGTGTGGTAAGTGTGGAAACCTGCCACAGCAGCCACAGAGGAGGCTGAGGGCAGAAGCCACCCAGCCCTTTGGAGTTTGCCTCATGTGAGCGCCAGATATTGGGGGAATTATTAAGGCAACGCCACATAGTTAAAAGGAGGTTTATTTGGGGGGGAAAGGGGGTAACTTACAGCTAGAAAAGGGGTTGGTTACAGGATCCGGCAGAGGTGAGGTGCAATCCAGCTGGGTTCTCTGGAGAACTCTGCTTGGTCTACCATCCCACATCCAGGATCACCAGGAACAAAGAGAGCCAGCACATCCAGATCTCGGGTCTTAAGGACTCCTGTCTCAGCTCCGCCTCAAGGGCTGGTCATAGGTAGGTGTGACAGTTACAGGAAGCCTCACTGGGGGAAGTACTTCCAGGTCAAAGCTGAAACAGCTACCCACTACAGTACTCTCACACTGACTATCCGTATGTGATTTGCACAGCTGAAGACAAGGCCTCTGGACTTTCTTTGTGCAATGATATAGCCCCAAGCATTTCATCCCAGCAATGAAAAACAGATACAATAGCCTTTCTGAGAAAGACCCAGTGTCAGCAGACCTGTCTAGACAAATCAGACCCCATATACTTCTTCAGATGTTTTGAGACTGGAATGAAACTTGAGACCCAGACAATTCTGTCATAACCTGAACCACTACCATAGTTCATTCTGTCTCCTATCAAGCCTACAACTTCTTGCTGTACTATGAACACAGAAAAATTCTTAACCTTAGTATTGTTGTCAATTGTGTTGACTGAGGTCTACTGGAGTCCACAATGTAAGAAGGCATCCATCCATGATGAACCTTTGCACCATTGGCAAACAGTAATACAGCAACTGACTTTCCCTCTGTTTTTTGACTTGACACATAAAAATTGTACATTCTAATGGGGCATCGTGTGTTGTTACTATACATATATACATTAAATCAGGTTACACATATTCATCTCAAATATTTATCATCTTTCAATATGAAAACGAATCAAAATGCTTCCTCTGCTTTTTGAAATGCACAGTCCTTTTCTGTAATCTGTAGGCAACCTCCTGTGTAACAGCTAACCAGCTATGGTGTAGGTCTATTGGTAGCGCTCTCTGCTTGCCTGAGCAATGGGTCTTCCAGCCTCCGGCAATTGCTGTCCTAGTCTACACTTCTATGAGATCAGAGATTTGAGAGTCCAATATAAGTGAGGTGATGCAGCATGTGTCTTGTGTCTGGCTTATTTCACTCAACGTAAGGATTTCTAGTTCCATCCATGTTGTTGAAGACTGTAGGACTTTATCCTTGCTTGTATTTTAGGTTGTGTGTGTGTGTGTGTGTGTGTGTGTGTGTGTGTGTGTGTATCTGTCTGTCTGTCTGTCTGTCAGTCTGCAGGTGCATGTGTGTGTGTGTGTGTGTGTGTGTGTGTGTGCACATGTATGTAAACCAGAGGTCACATCAGATGCCAGTTCTTAGGAGCTTTGTTTTTGAGACAATATTTTTCAGTGGGACTAGCCAATTAGGCTAGACAGGCTGGCCAGTGAGCCCCAGCTTTTTACATTGGCTCTGATGATCAAATTCATGACTTCATGCTTCATGCTTCATTTCACCAACAAAGCCATCTCCCCAGCTTGGGGTTTCATCCTTCTTGTGGCTGGCGAACATTCATTTTATACATATACCACACATTGTGTAATGTACCACACAGTGCAGACTTTGTCTGTCTATTGATAAACAGCTGAGTTGATTCTGTATCTTGGCTATTATGAATGGTGTTACACTGAGTGTAGGCATGCAAATGTCTCTTTGACATACAGTTTCATTTCACGTGTGTGTGTGTGGTGTGTGTGTGTGTGTGTGTGTGTGTGTGTGTGTGTACGGAGGCATTGCTCAGTCATAAGATAGTTATATTTTTAATCTTTATGGAACTTCCATGCTGCTTTCCATAGCAGCTATACTAATTTACATTCCCACCAGTGGGGTGGAGGGCACCCTTTTCTCCATGCCTTTGCCAACACTTGTTGTCTTTTTGAGAACCACATTTTCACTGGGGTGAGATGATGTTTCATTGTGGTTTTATTTGCATTTTTCATATACCTATTGGTTCCTTATGTTTGCTTAGACCTATGCCCATTTAAAATCAAGTTTTATTAGCTTTCTGATGAAGTTTGTAAATTCTTTATACAGTCTGGATACAAAACTCTTCTCAGAAACAGTTTATAAATATTTTTATCCATTCACAGGTCATTTATTCGCTCTTCCTGATTTCTTTTGCTGGGAGGGATCATCTTGGTTTGATATGTTAGTTTTATCATCATTTGACCAGATACCTAACTTGAAAAAAATAAAAGAGAATTTACCAGCTTGCAGTTTCAAATGTATCAGACTGTACTTGGTGTCTCTGTCACAGAAGAGGAACATGCAGATGTGAAGGCTACTCGCCTCACAGAGGACAAAAAGCAGAGAGACACACAGAAGGGACTGTTGGAGCTCTCGGTCACTTTCACCCTCTAGATATGTCCCACATCTTAAAGTTCCCAGAACTTTGTAAAACAGTGTTCCCATCTTCAGGCCAAGGAGTCAGTGCACCTGTATACAGGGGTAATTATACTCACACAGTAACTCATGTAAGAGGCTTCCTCCACTGTGGGAGCTGCTTTGATGAGTAATTCAAGGGTCAAGATCTGTTGGAAATCCCAGACGGCAACTTTGAACTATTTTATGCATGAAAACTCAGAAGAGGAGCTGCATGACCTAAACACAGCACTCCAGAGCTGCTGGAATGGGTCAGGGTACTACTTGGCCCCACACCTGACCACGTGCCCTAGGCTGATGACATCCTGGGTGCTGCAACCACACTCTGAGGCCCAGAGTCTCGCTGGGTCGCTTCAGGGTGAATGACGTGGACACTGAGCAAACCTGGTGCCAGGCCTGTGGCAACTGTGCAAATACCTTCTTGCCCAGTGGAGTCTCACAGGCACAGAGTACCCTGGGAATCTTGGAGTCTGAGGGAGAAGAAATTGAAACTGCACAGGGTTTTCTAGATCACCAGGAGCACTGCATAGTCAGCATATGAAGATCACTGGGAGACCTCCTCTTGCTCCTACTGAGCATTTTCTTCTCGAGGATAAAAACTTGCAAAGGAAGAGAGAGGAAAGGGATTTCAGGAGACTTACACTTATAAACTGTATTACCGGATCAGAGCTACAAGACATGGCAGTGTTTGAGAAGACTGTTCACTATTACCTTGTACACTAAATGTCAATGTGAGCCCAGGCCTACCATCCAGTGGAGTGGGCTATTAGTGCTACTGCATTTTCACAATTTTGTATCTATTTACTACGTCTTAGGAAAGCCAGATACTGCTTAGTGGTCATGTTATTTGTGGTTAAACTGGAAAAATCCTAGCCGCAGACTGAAGCTGGAAGATACATGCCAGAGCCTTGCCATCAAAGGATGAGGACAAAGATCTTCATGCCCAGTTCTATAACAGGAGAGGGATATTAAGGCTGTCCCCTATGGGTGGCCTGCAAGCTTGCCAGGGGTCCAGCCAGGTTTTCATCTGATCTCTATAGGATATGGAGTTTGACCTGATCAAGCTCAGAAGGACTCAGTGGGGCAGGGTTGTCTCTGGATAAAAAGAGAAAAGCCACATAAGACAGGAAGTCAGCCCTCAAGTCTTCAGGTCAAAAGAAGAAGTAAAACAGACAGGCTAGGTGGGAATGAAGACCAGACTGGTGGTGGCCAAGGAGGACAAGCAGAGGAAAAGAGTACTTGTGCCAGAAGGAAAACAGGCATCTTGCAGCCGGAAACACCGCTGAAGACAGAGTCCATTAGGACATGAGGCTAGTGAGATGTCAGAGGTGAACAGAGTCTTTGCCAAATACCCAAAGAGCACAGAGGTGTAACGGTCTCAGTGGTTAATGGAGTCCATTCACGGGTCTCTGAGGACAGCATACTGTAGCCACAGCACTGGTTATGAATGGATGGGGACAGATGCCCCCTCCCGAGTCCCACAAAACCTCAGCAGCAGTGTCAATTTTTATGCTTCTGAAGGAGAATTCGCACTGAGACACAGGTAAAGTGAGCTGGTGGTGAAGGTCGATTTCAGCGAGTGACTGACAAGCTACTACGACCAGCTTAACACTGATTGTAAGGAAGGTTCGTGCTGGTGTGGGCTGAGGAAAACTCATGGGTCAGCCCTTTGAAGGTAGCCACAGGTGATGCTATCTGGAATGGAAGCCTGGTAAACTGCACCCGCTTATCTTCTGCTGGCCTGGATCTGTTCCAGAAGTTTGGGATCCAGGCGTCGCTGGGAAGTGAGGCCATTAGGTTTCTCCAGCCTTCACCCATTTCAGAGTAAAGCCTGGCCCTGACTGCTCTGCCCAGTGTGTGGTGTAGCTGGAGTTTTCTCCAGTCCAGCTCAGACATAGGATATAGATACGACAGGATAAAAGGGTGGATTGTTGAGCCTACTTCTAAAGAGCAACTTGTTTAAAATGTTTTTTGTTTTTTTTTTTTTTTTTTTTTTTTTTGGTTTTTCGAGACAGGGTTTCTCTGTGTAGCTTTGCGCCTTTCCTGGAGCTCACTTGGTAGCCCAGGCTGGCCTCGAACTCACAGAGATCCGCCTGCCTCTGCCTCCCGAGTGCTGGGATTAAAGGCGTGCGCCACCAACGCCCGGCTAAAATGTTTTACATTGATATGAATTTTAGTTTATTGATACAAATTTAAACTTAATTTTGTTATACTGTATGTATATTTCTACTCTCGTTGGAGGTATTATGTTTATGCAACTCATTTAAATTGTAATGTATAGTTAAGAAATACAGATTAATAGTCTTCTATGATAGTCAAACTTACAGTCATGTTAAGTTTTCTAGGTGTACATACATATAATTCAATTAGGTAGGTAATCTTCAAACACCTCAAAGACCTACAGAATATGGCATTTAAAATGTTTTAAAAATTTAGACTTTCTGGACAGTGAGACATGTCTGCTCCTGGAAGCACCGATTTACTTCAAAGAGGAGGCTAGGCATCAAAGACACTCTATATGGAGTTTATCTTCTTCTTGACAAAAATAGCCATTTGGGCAAGAAACTGCTCTTGCCTGGACTGCTTGATAGACTGGACATGCAGGACCCATAGGAAGGTGACCACTGAACTTTGCTTGGCGAAATGGTCCTTCAGGTTCCTGCTTCACAGAGGAAACTGCCAGACATTCTACAGGACACAGAGAAGTGACTGAGAGATTCTAGGCCTGTGAGCTGAAGACAGATGCCCCAACTTTACAAAGGAACTTTGGATGACTGTCCATGCTGCCAGCTGTCTCTGTCTACTCTCACGAGACTCCCAAAAGTTGCTTGCATCCTTCTCCCATTTCTCAGGTAACATTATATCCTTCTGAGGTCTTTGATGTAGTTGAAGACTAGATAGTTATAATTTCCTTAGTCATGATAAAAGATAAGTTAGATATGAAACCTTAGACTCACAAACATAGGATAGATAGAATATCTTCTTTAATTTTGCCAAATACAAATAGACTAGATATTATAAATAGACTAGATATTGTAACTGTAATTCTTGCTTGATAATTGTTCTGTTATATGTAATTTTACTATGTTAAAGTTAAAACCTTCCCTTTTGAAAAAAGGAAAAGGGGAAGTGCTGGGGATGCTGTGAATTTGTTGCTCTGATTGATTGATAAATAAAACGCTGATTGGCCAGTAGCCAGCAGGAAGTATAATGTAGGGATAAGGAAAGAGGAAAGCTGAGTCAGGAGATGCTGCCAGCCGCCGCTGCCATGAGAAGCAAGATGTAAGGTACCAGTAAGCCACAAACCATGTGGCAACTTATAGACTAATAGAAATGGGTTAATTTAACTTATAAGAACTAGATAGTAAGAAGCCTGAGCCATTAGGCCAAACAGTTTAAATAATATAAGCATCTGTGTGTTTACTTGGGTCCAAGTGGCTGGCCACAGGGCCACAGGAGCTGAACAGAACCAGGAAAACTTTAGCTACAGTGTGGGATCTTGCATCATGCTGAGATTCCTGAGGTTTGGGCAGTGTTAGTGGAGGCAGTCAGTCCCTTGCCATGCTAGGCTGACCCCTACTGGGTCACATCTAAGCCTCACAGCTCCAAGGACTTGTCCAGTCACTGGGGTCCAGAGAGTGCCCATATGGCAGCTAGATGTGAGATAGTCTGAAATCAGAGTCAATTGCACTGGGCACAGGCGTCTGACCAATGCTGATGCAGTTCTACGGTCTCACCTAGGGATCTTAAGCTGGCAATAACTGTGCAGCTTGGAGGACAGGTGGTGCAGACAATTCCTTAGCCATCAAGGCTCAACTACACTGGGTGGTTCTCGCTGTCACAGAGGTCAATGCTCTCATATGTAGAGTAGGTATGCCTCAGACTTACTCTAAATTCAGAATTTATGAGAACAGCGCTCCAGTCTGCCCTACTGGCACACAGGTCTCTGCATTATGCAGGGGAGCTGAAAGACTCCATCTGTGATGTCTTCCCTGCACACAGGTCCTCAGTTTCTACTAGAACCAAGTCTCCCTATGATGAGACTAGCACTGGGCTCCAAAACAAAGCATGTGCTAGCTTTAATGCCCTGCTCCCCAGATCTTCTACCAAGATAGAGGAGGCCTAATCCAGTTCCAGTGGACCAGTTTATGGGTATCAGTCTGGTGGTAGTAGAGTTCTAGATGTCTTCCAAGTACTGGGGTTAGCCATAATGGGCAGCCTGGAACTGCATTTCAGGTGTAAGGCCTGAACTCAGTTCTCCCTCTCCCTAAGTGGCATGATGGACTGCCTATGGTTGAAGAAGGGATGATGCAGGTAATCCTTTCTGCCTTGTTCTATATGTCCTTGCATTTTCTTCTACTAGAATTGAGCACTATGACCCTGATTTCCTCAGCAGAGGTCATTTGGTGCATAAGCAGATGTTGAACTTGTTGCTTCTTCAAGAGGATCTTCCTTAGCCACCATCTTGCTCACCTCTGATACTGCAACTTTCAGGCAGTGGTAGGATTTTCCAAGCAGAACTAAGGAGACAAAAGGAGAAAGGACTAGAGGGGGACGTTCTGAGAAAAGCCACACAAAATCCTTGTAAGGAAGGGGAACAGATATCACAAAGAAAAGAAAAAAATAATTTGGTATAACTTAATTTTGCTAAAAGCTGTCAAAACCTAAAAAGGTTTACTCTTTTTAAAAAGTCACTGTTGAGAGGCATTTGCTAATTATTTTTACAAAAGCATTTACCTTAAACACCACATAAATGTTTATCTCTTCACTATAAAAAAAAACAAATGATAAAGACATTTATAGCACTTTCTGATGTATTGGAAATGAGGTGTTATATTTAATGAATAAATAAACATTTTATATCCCTTAATGCCAATTTCAACAAATCTCCAACAAAAAGGCTTTAAATTTCACCAAGGAAAAATTAGCCATATAAAAGTTGATCCCAAACATGCCAGCCTTTTTCTTCAAGAAGAAATAACCTATTGTGTCATGTTAAATTGGATCATGGTTTCAAAACAACCCCAAGATTTCAGTAGCTCAACCCAAGCAAATACATTTTTTTTTTTTGCTCATAGATGTGCTAAACATGGGCTAGCCAAGGAATTCTGTGGATCCCTGTTTTCTAACTGAGAAAGCCACAGTTCTTGTCATGGCTTTGTCAAGAATTGGTGACCTGGACTGGAGCAATGGCTCAGTGGCCAAGAGCACATATTGTTCTTCTAGAGAACCTGAGATCAGTTCCCAGAACCCATGTCAGGCAGCTCACAGGACACACAGGAGTTACAGGTGGCTGTCTGACATCTGGCCTTCACAGGCAACTTCACTCATATGCACATATCCACATATACACAATAATTAAAAATACAATAATTGGCTATAGTCCAGTTTCTTTTAGCTTCTCTTAGATTATGGATTTCTTACATGATTTCGTTCTTTTAAGAACTGACTGTCTTTCAAGATTCACTCTGCCAGAACGTTTTTTCCCATGACCTCTGCCTACTCATATTCTACCTGCTTTCTTTGCCTCCCCACTGAGGATTTCCCTCTGGAAGAATTGACTGAAAAAGACATCGCCCTGCTCTGCATTCCCCATCCCTTTCCCTGTGTCGCTCCAATGACAAATCTTATGTTCTACACTGGGTGGTAATGAGACCAGAGCATCTTCTCTGCCCTGCTGAGTCACGTGTTCTTTGCAAAAATATGCCAACACATTAAAGGTGTCCAATAATCAATGTTAAAAGAATGAATGAACAAGTGGAAATAATGCACAGGTCAATGGATAAGTGGGTGGAGCTCTACAGCATCTGCTTGAATGGAAGACCCCCTTTCCCTCCAGGTGAGCCCCCAGAGCAAACCTGTTCCCTTTATGATACCCTTCTTAGCCACATGGGTCTACAGCTAATACAAAAGTGGAGCAGCTGTGTAGAGGTCAGAGTTAGTAAGAACTGCCCCCGCTTGAAACAGGACTCATAGAGGAATTTGCAAGAACAATGGTTACTTGGATGTTTAAGGAAGTTTGAAAGTGCCTTACTGATTAGGCAGCTGCAAGTAAAATGACTTTGTATCTAATACTCATAGAGAAAAGTGACCACTGTGAGTGTGGTCAGATGAATCTTACTCACTCAACATCAGTGAAGGCAGCGTCCCATCAAGAAATCACAGGACCAGTGAGTCAAAGGGCTTTCCCTTCAAGTCAGAACACACCTCTTTAAAAGAAAAGGAAGAGAAGCAAGAAGGGAAGAGAAAGGAGAGTGAGCACTACAAAGAGAGAAGAGGGATTATAGCTGAAGGAGTCCAGCTCCAAGGAACTGAAGTACACTCACATGTGCACACACACACACACACACACACACACACACACACACACGGTATTTCCTGAGCTGCACAACTTTCTCATGTGATTAGATAGACAAAGATTATTTCCAAGCTGTACTTGGATATGAAGAGGACTCCTTCTAGGTACAGCACAAAATTAGCAGGTACAGACAAGGTGGCCCTTAGCCACCCCTCAATGAGTAGATCCTTTGGGGTAGATCTCACTGTGTTGTTAACTGTGTTGCAGAAGGCCACGCTAGCTATGGAATCATGGAGGAAAGGGGTTGTCACCTTCTCAAGGCCAGGAAACTGCAGCTCTGGCCAGCACCATCCTGCATACCCTAGCCCCAGCCTCATCCATTCTCTAGAGCCCTTTCTCTGAACCCTGAGAGGCTGAGTGTCCTTCTGGCTTCCTTCCAGTGGCATGTGACTCTTGCTATAATCAAAACGGAGAACCCAGGGGTTTGGAAAGAACAACACTCAGAAAGGTCTGAGAAGCAGCTGCTGTTACAATGCCACCAGAGCTCTGGGAGCAGGCTCCATCCTGTCATCCTTCTGCCCATGTCCACGAGTAGGCAAAACCCCACACATGAAGGAACAGTAGCTGATTTGGAAACTAGAGTCCCTTCCTGAAGTTTTGTCTGTCAGGGAATGTGTGAGAGAGAGGGAGAGACAGGTAGGAAGTGGATTAGAGAGGCATGTAAGCAGATAGATAAAATCCTTAGTACTCGGCAGATAATCTTGAAGGCAAGTGTAAGGGGAAGCTTTACCGGGAGAAGTAGTTCTTGCTCACAAGGATATGCGGGCAACAGTTTGGGGTCTTTAAATTCCATCGTCACCAGCAAGAGAATGGCATTGAAGGCTGTCAGACAGGATCAACAGAAGGGCTCTGAGAGGTTTGTGGCTCTTCATAGTGTTAGTTCAACTGGATTCCCTCCTAATTCCACACTCTCTTCCTGATTCCATGTTCTGACACTGGAAAGTGGGTACAGAGTGGGGCTTAGGCCAGATGGTTGGAAGGAAAGAGGGAGCTATCTGGATTTCGAGTGGTCTGAAAAGATGTAGGAATATCCCCTGGGACTTAACATTCTTGTAAGAGAGAGGAGTCTGATGACCCTTCCAGAAATATGAAATATCTATTGTGCAAATATTTATCTAGGTCCTTGATTGCTTTGTATCAAACCCTGGGAAGAGTGATGAACGCAGCACTCATTCATTTTAAAGAGCTCAAGTGTCTGTGGAGATGGAAGGATAGTAGTAGTGAAATAAGAGACACCTTCCTATGGGGGACACAGTGACTGCCATTGACCAGTGCAGGGCCTGGAGTGGCCACTCGACCTCTCTGTGCCAGGTTTTCATCATCAGTAAATGAAAATCAATAGAAATCCTCTCCTTGGGATGATGCAAGGGTTACATGAGTGAATGTGTAAAGTGCTCAGAACTGTGCAGGACATGTACAGTCATAGAAAAGTTGGCCTTGTGGTGTTGGCATTCCTGTGACTGTGTCCTTCAACAGTGTGCTTTGCCAAACAAGAAAGCCCTCCCAGAGGAGGTTACCCCACCTGAGCAGCAGCAAATGGCTGGGGGGATTAGGGGACCTGGGGTTGGAGAAGGGAAATGAGAGAAAAGCAGGGAAGGGACAGAGGTTGCACACACAGGTGGAATGTGGAGGAGCCCAGCCAATGGGAAGCAGAGAGCAGTTCCCTTTGGTTGTAGAGGTAATTTTCAAGCTGAGGCAAAGGGTTAAGGATAAATCATGAAGAGGCCAATGGATCAAGGAAGGAATTTGGATTTTTAAAAATCCATTTACAAAAGAATTATTTCTGGATATTTCTTAAGTACTCCTTAAGCTGTGATAACAAAACTGAACTGAACAAGGAAACAAAGGAAAGGGCATTTCATTGTCAATTTCTGCCAATGAGAACAGAAAATTAAGTATAATTGATGCCCATAGGCACCTGGTCTTGGCTACTGTAGATCTCTGAGGTTTGGTTGACAATAATTGCTTTCCTGTGGGTGTTGTTGCTGCTGTTGGGATTTGAAGTGGTTTCCCTCAACCCACATGCAATGATGATAGTCTGCTTCTCCAATGACATTGTCATGTATACTAATGCTCTGGGTAGCTGATCACTCAGGGGCTAGCTCCTGATTAACTCAAATTAATAATTCTCTCCACTCCCCATTGATTGGCTAAAGTATAAATGGGCACTTGCCAAAACTCTGACCAGAAGCATGAGGGAACACTTCTGGGAAAGTGTTCCTCACTAAAACGAGACAAAGATGTCATGATCTTTTCTTTCTCTCTATATTATGACTCCCATAATCACATGTCCTCTAGCACATCCAAAATATGTAAGATATTATGTAGGTATAGTTAGATTAGTTTTTTTCTGTTGAAAATTGAAGGTTTCTAGCAACTTTCGAAGATGTAAATAGGGGGACTGTGGCATTTTGAGCAGATTAGAAAGCTAAGATAGATGAATTGGTATATATTAACCCCAAAGAATGAGCAAAAATAACACTATATACTACAAATGTCAGTGCCTCTGTGGTGCCAGGATGATGACTGGACCACTGGACCAATGACATTGCATACATTCTTTTCTTCTGCATGATGAAAAAGAAAATGCATCTGCATGATGTCCTGCCTCTCCAATGACACTATAAATAACCTCCGAAGGTCAAGTGCAAAGAGCAATCCTTGTACTGAACAACGAATTCTTAATCTGTTTCCTGATGAATGCTGCCTACTGTGTTTTCGGTTTTGAATCTATTCTGTCTCGTCTTTCCTACAACAGCTGGATGTTATGTAGGGTGGGGCCTCTGCATTTTTTATTTGATTACTACATTTAGAACATGATGCTGGATGCATAAGACTCACAGAATGGACAATGCAACAGCATGCTAGTAGAATAAGGAGGAAGCCTGGGGATCTGCTGACCTAAAAATTCTGAGGATAAAATACCCTTATTAGGAAAATGAGGCTGTGTGTGGAGAAGTACCCACAAGGAAGAAGGTATGAGCCATGTCTCATTCTTCTGCCTACGAACATTCACCATAGATAGTAAAATGTTAGTGGCTATATGAGGAATTGAGGAAGATCAGGGTACTTTTAATCTCAAACCACCAATAAGCCTGAAGTATTTGATAGTTTAGTCATAGAATTGACAATATTTGCACAAGTAAACTTAGCTGAATAGTCAAAGGAAAGGGACCCAAGAGAGTCTAGCATTTATGAAATTGCTCATGTGCTTGTGTATATGTGTGTGAAGCCCAGGAAGTCGAGAACTGGCCGGCTGATGGTCCCCTCAGGTCAACACTCCCACTGAAGAACTCCCACCTCACCTGCTGCCATGAGCCCTCACACATACTCTAGGTGAAGCATAGCTTGGCAAATCTTTCCTTCTGAACAAATAATGCTACCTTGAGACTTGTAAAGACACCAACCTCCCAAGGAAGTATTTTACAGGAAACACACTTTGGGAAGCTGAGATGCACCCTCTACATATCTGGAAGGCAGTCTTTGAATTTAGACTTGCCTGCTGACACTCTCAGACCACTATTTTAAAAGCTGAGGCCTAAGGACCTGTACTGTCTTGCTTGTTTCTGTGCCAAAATACCCAACAGAAGCGATTTAAGGAGAAAAGTGTTGGTTTGGGCTCCAGTTTGAGGTACAGTTCACCATGATGGCAGGACAATGGAGCTGCTGCTCGTGTCGCATCTGCCATTAGGAAGCAGAGAGTGATAGGTGGCTGGCAATCCACTGGCTTGCTGCAATCCAGAACTGCAGCCCATGGGTGGTTCCACCCATGTTTAGAGTATGTCTTCCCACACCTCACTTAACCCAGTCTAGAGACTGGCTTATAGCCATGCCCAGACGTTTGTCTTCTGGATTCTAGATCCTGTCAAATTAACAATCTGTATCGGCCATCACAAGGGCTATGTGAGAGGAAACAACAGATCAGGGACTCGTTTATCTTGTTATCAGAGTAGTTCAGAGAAACTCACTATGTTGTGCTTCTAAGGGGCTTTGTGAGGCTGCCTCTATCCTTCTCTCTGTTCTTGGGGCCCAACATGACAGTCTATTGGGGAGAGGAATCTCTGGTATAGAGACCTCTGAGGCAGAGGGGGAGTTGGCCATGTTTAGGATTCTAGAAGGAATTGAGGTTACTTTGAAAATACAGGACTGCTTTAAAACAAATTCAGAACTGATCTCCATGTTCTCTAAGCCTGTAGGAACTGGAAGCCATCTCTCAGTGATTACCACCTGATGCTGACAGTTTTCAGCTCCCCAATGTCCCCAGGTTAACCGCCTCCTCCTATTTTGTCTGATTAATCAGTGCTCCACCCTCAGCATACACCAGCACACACACCCCAACACAACAGCAAGAGGCACATGCAAGCTGCAGGACTTTCAGTTTGAGCCTGTGATATTTTGAGACCTAAATCTTATCTGTCAAACAGAGAGAGGAGGAGGAGGAGGAGGAGGAGGAGGAGGAGGAGGAGGAGGAGGAAGGAGAGAGAGAGAGAGAGACAGAGAGAGAGACAGAGAGACAGAGAGAGAAATCTCTTACCAGTGTAAGGAGGTGGGCTCATAGACATTGCTCTTGCAAACATCCAGATTGAGCCCAACAGTCCATGGGGTTCCTCCCCACCCTGCCTGCCTCAGTTAGCACACACCAGGGTTTGTATGAATTCTCGGAGGGTAACAGGTTTTACTTGGCTATTAACGCTTCATAACAAGTTGTGTAATATTGTGGCTGTGTGGCCCCTTCTGCTTATAGCTACACACATGCATACTTCATTTGTTTATGCCTTGGGTATATTTTTGGTTTGGATCTCCATCATTTGTCAGAGCCTCTCACAATTTTTGAAAAATTAATTCGAGGAGTGAGGTAAACACTGCTCTCTGTCCTGCTCTGCTCTCTCTTTGCTGAAGCAGGAAATGCATTTCTGACACTTTGAAAATGAGCAATCACATGTATAATCAACTTGGTTAAGACTTCCTTCCTGGTAACTGCAACACTTCCTTTGCATCTGGATATGAAGGGAGCCCCAGAAAAGCGGAAGAGTCGAGAGGTGCCCTGGGTAGGTTTGAATTTGTTTTGTTTTTATAAAGTAAACAAATGACCCTTCAGCACCACCACCTCCAGGGCTGTCTCAGGTACTAGTGCTTTCTATTGTTTGCTGTTTGTTCGGTCTGACTCAGAACAGTCACACTTCCTTCTCAGCTAGAATATTTTTATCTGGAACCGTTGCCAGTTCAAGATGAGCCCACCCCTGAACGTCTGGGTTTCATTGTCTCGCTCAGTTTAGACTGTGTACATCCACAAGGTTCCGGCAAGGACTAGCAGGTGCATCAACTCTTTCTGTTTTTGTTTGTGAGGAAGGGGGTGGCTTCAGAGCCCATGGCGGGCAGGGTTCATAGTCTTACAAGTGCGTGCTTGAGAATTACTGTACAGGCTGTTGTTTTAAGAGGACAAAGCTGCTTAGTCCCAGCCATGAGGAAAATCAGTGAGTATTTGGTCAGTCTCTTTTCTTCTGCATCTTGTATCATATTGTAGTATGAATTCTTGGTGTCACTGTGGCAGATACTGAATTATATTTGTATGCTTAAATTTGGACATGTTTTATTTTAAGTTCATGTCAGTATCAATGTAGCTTATGGTTCTTTTTTTGTTAGTTATTCTAAAATGTACCAAGAGAATTCTTTAAGCTACAGAAACAGTTGTTTGGGACAGTTGGTTTCATTTATTTACTAAGTATAACTTCAATATATTTTAAGAGGAGAGAGTATTGACTTTAAAAATAACAACTCAAGAAGTGAGCATAAGTTGAGGTCCAATGAAACTGTCTTTTATAACTTTTAATCAAACTTTCCTTTTTGGTATATAAAAAATACTCTACTGTTCTTCAGAAAAAAACTAATTATGGATCTCATTAGCATCAGTTAGAGAGTAAATGTTATTTTCTGAAATATTTTGTTTCAATATTTGAATGTGGTTTAGAGTATAATATAGTACCAATATAGCAATGCTTAATATTAAATTAAAATGTTTTATGAATCATTTTTCAATTTTAGTACTCTGAGCATTTCAGTCATTGTTGAGTTCCTTAGTGGAAGAGGTCATATTTACTTGTAACTGCTTTGTAAATACTTGTTAATTGTTAAATATTAAATAAGGATAAATACTTATTAAATATTTGCAGAAAGAGTGGGTAACATGATGAGAATACATTTGTAAATTTTTGATACAGAGATGAAAATATTAGGACAAAAAGAAACTAAATTATTGTTTAGGGTCTAAAAGCAGAAGGTCATTGGAGGGCAGAAATTGTGTCCTCTCCCTGTGGCTCCTCTTCTTAAAGCAGAGGCAGGTCAAGTCAATTGGCTCAGTTAAAATTACCTAAAAGTTCTTATTGGCAGAGTCCAGGTGTGGTGACTCATCTACTCTAACATAGCAGTGACAGCCAGAATGCTTCACATTCCATGCTATGTGTCTCCACAGGACTTTGATTACAACCTTTACCAATTTTGCTGTTTTTGTGTTTTATGAATGAAATGACTGGCTTTCTTAAATAGAAAGAAAAAATGAAAAGGGAAAAAAAAAGAGAGGAAGTTGACTAGGGAGAAGATTCTTGGTTCAGACAGTTTGAAAATAGAGAAGATGAAGCAAGATTGGGTGTCTGAGTTAGAGAAGTGTGAGACTGAAAAAGGAAATACCTTGGCTTGTTTTCAAAGTGATGTTCAGGGCCTCACTCTACACCTTAGAAACTAGGACTTCATCCTTGACTCTATTGCTTTATGTATTTATGTGTTTCAGGATACTTACAGTTACCATTTTGAGCCAGTACATGTCAGATACTGTGCTTGATGAGTGTTTTACATGTTTTTGCGCACATGTGTGTGAATATGGTATATGTGAGCAATGTGGGCATACATGTGTGCAGCTACACCTGCAGAGGCCAGAGAAGACATGCTGAACCTTCTTCCTTTCAGACAGGGTCTCTCACTGAACCTGGAGCTAAGCTGATGACCAACAAGCCCCAGTGGTTTCTCCCATCTCTGCTTTCCTCCCTTCCAACACACACACATACACACAGACAGACACACAGACAGAGACCGCTTGGGGTTACTGGCCCATGGGGGCTTATGTGGTTGGTAGGATGTAAACTGAGGACCTCATGTTTGTACAGCAAGCGCTTTTATCCACTGAGCCATTTCCATAGTCCCATGTGCTTTTCGAATTTGTAATTAAAACATCACACACACGCACACGCACACGCACACGCACACGGGCGCGCACAAAACCTAGAGAAAATGTGCCGGCATGTATGCATCACCCAATCAAAAAAAGTACACTACCTTATTTAACTTTTGCCTCCACGCCCTAGGTGTAAGTAACCAAACTAACAGATAAGGAACAGACTCGGAGATTAAGTAGGCCACATCACCTAGACAGTAAGTGGCTGGCCGAGAACCACGCTGTTAAAGGCAGCGCTGCCTCTGGCTTCCTTGGTCTCTCTAGGCCTGGTGCTCTATCAACCCACTCCACCTTCTCTCGGCCTTTGTACAGCAACCTACAGTCTGTCTCCTGACAAAGCTGTTTCTCCACTCCCAGGTCGCTTAGGGCATGGAGCTGGAGAACTATGAACAGCAGGTGGTTCTAAGAGAGGACAACCTCCGCCGGCGCCGGAGAATGAAGCCACGCAGTGCAGTAGGCAGCCTGTCCTCCATGGAGCTCATCCCCATTGAGTTCGTACTGCCCACCAGCCAGCGCATCAGCAAGACTCCAGAAACAGCGCTACTGCACGTGGCTGGTCACGGCAATGTGGAGCAGATGAAAGCCCAGGTGTGGCTGCGCGCGCTGGAGACCAGTGTGGCTGCGGAATTCTACCACCGGTTGGGCCCAGACCACTTCCTCCTGCTCTACCAGAAGAAGGGACAATGGTATGAGATCTATGACAGGTACCAGGTGGTGCAGACCCTAGACTGCCTGCGCTACTGGAAGATGATGCACAAGAGCCCCGGTCAGATCCATGTGGTACAGCGACACGCACCTTCTGAGGAGACCCTAGCTTTCCAGAAGCAGCTCACCTCCCTAATTGGCTATGATGTCACTGACATTAGCAACGTGCACGATGATGAGCTAGAGTTCACTCGCCGCCGTCTGGTCACGCCTCGCATGGCAGAGGTAGCTGACCGTGATGCCAAACTCTATGCTATGCACCCTTGGGTGACGTCCAAACCTCTTCCAGACTACCTGTCAAAAAAGATTGCCAACAATTGCATCTTCATTGTCATCCACCGCAGCACCACCAGTCAAACAATCAAGGTCTCCGCAGACGATACTCCTGGCGCCATCCTCCAGAGCTTCTTCACCAAGATGGCCAAGAAGAAGTCCCTAATGAACATCCCAGAAAGTCTAAGTGAGCAAGATTTTGTGTTGCGGGTCTGTGGCCGCGATGAGTACCTGGTGGGTGAAACGCCTCTCAAAAACTTCCAGTGGGTGAGGCAGTGCCTCAAGAACGGAGATGAAATACACCTGGTGCTTGACACGCCTCCAGACCCAGCCCTAGACGAGGTGAGGAAGGAAGAATGGCCACTGGTGGATGACTGCACTGGAGTCACCGGCTACCACGAGCAGCTGACCATCCACGGCAAGGACCATGAGAGTGTGTTCACAGTGTCTTTGTGGGACTGTGACCGAAAGTTCAGGGTCAAGATCAGAGGCATTGACATCCCTGTTCTGCCCCGGAACACCGACCTCACTGTTTTTGTGGAAGCAAACATCCAGCATGGACAACAAGTCCTTTGCCAAAGGAGAACCAGCCCTAAGCCCTTCACGGAAGAGGTGCTCTGGAATGTGTGGTTGGAATTTGGCATCAAAATCAAAGACTTGCCCAAAGGGGCCCTGTTGAACCTGCAGATCTACTGCTGCAAAACACCAGCACTGTCCAGCAAGGCTTCTGCTGAGACGCCAGGCTCCGAGTCCAAGGGCAAAGCCCAGCTTCTCTATTACGTGAACTTACTGCTAATAGACCACCGGTTCCTGCTCCGCCATGGGGACTATGTGCTCCACATGTGGCAGATATCTGGGAAGGCGGAAGAACAAGGCAGTTTCAATGCTGACAAGCTCACTTCTGCAACCAATCCTGACAAGGAGAACTCAATGTCCATCTCCATCCTGCTGGACAACTACTGTCACCCCATAGCCCTGCCTAAGCATCAGCCCACCCCTGACCCAGAAGGAGATAGGGTCCGAGCTGAAATGCCCAATCAGCTTCGCAAGCAACTGGAGGCGATCATAGCCACAGATCCACTTAACCCCCTCACAGCAGAGGACAAAGAATTGCTCTGGCATTTTAGATATGAAAGCCTGAAGCATCCGAAGGCATACCCTAAGCTATTCAGTTCGGTGAAATGGGGACAGCAAGAAATTGTGGCCAAAACATACCAGCTGTTAGCCAGAAGGGAGGTCTGGGATCAAAGTGCTTTGGATGTTGGCTTAACCATGCAGCTCCTGGACTGCAATTTTTCAGATGAAAACGTAAGAGCCATTGCAGTTCAGAAACTGGAGAGCTTGGAGGATGATGATGTTTTACATTACCTTCTCCAGCTGGTGCAGGTAGGCACTGGTGGTGTTAGCAGGAACTGCTGTCTCAGAGAACTTATTTGCATATGTACAGGAACCTCCCCCCCTTCAGTAGTCATCCCATATTCTTGGTTCAGCTTCATGATCAGTCAGACCAGAGCTGATGAAGTCACGTCAAAAGCAGTAAATGCTCCCACTGACATTTTTTTAGTGTCTTTGAGGGTTTGCCAGCAAGCATTTGAAAGACATCAGTGCTGTCCTTCATATTTTAGGAGAACTGCCCCAGTGGGAATCACACTGTCCTCATCAATTATTTTAAGGATGAACTAAACTTGTTGCAAGCTTCCTTGTGCCAAGGCTCCAAGTGATTTACATGTTTTTTGTGTCATTTGATTCCACCAATAACTATGATGGTGGTCAAATTAGAATTTGGGTTTGCATTTTATACATATGGAAATCGAGATACCAGGAGACTAAGTTATGTATTCAAGACCACATATTTTAAAAAGAAACGAACTAGAATTGGAGGTCTCACTAGCCCCAGGCTTTATCATTTTCACATTACCAAATACCCTGCATGAATCTAGTGGCAAGAGAATGCAGGCTAGAAAAATTTTAATCTCTGCCCATGTTTATTACAGTTCATAGAACAACATATCATATCTGGGTAGAATCTCTTAAAAGATTTTCTTTATTCTTGAAAATTTTATACAGGTATATAATGAAATATGATAGTATATACCCCCTGGTTCCCCTTCAAATTATCTTCCTATCTTTATTAATATATCTCCCTCTTAAGTTCATGCCCATTTTTATGATAACTAATAAGTCAAATTATCACTGTCCATATATGCATGGGTGTGGGGCCATCCCCTGGAGTCACATCTTCCAGAAAGCATGACTTTTCCTCTCCTGGCAACTCTCCACTACCAATAGCTCCTCAGTAAGAGGTGGGCCTAGAGATCCTCTACCCCATATATGACAGAACTTTGCCTGATTTGAACATGTGCAGGCTGTGTGCAGGTAACCACAGTTACTATGAGTTCATGATGACTTTGAGGCCTGCTCCACAGGAAGAAATGTCATGCTTGTACTGTAATCCTGGTCAAAAGTCTATGGATGGGGAACTAGTTCATAGTTCCTAGGGTAGAACTTGCTATTGTTATTTTGTTAAATGGTTGTGCTGGGCAGAATCTTGACAGCTGCCCACTTTAAACAGACATAGGATTATGTTTCACTCAGTTCCCATGATGCTCCCTATGGTGCTGTGGGGTCAGCGATATGCCTGAGGTTTAGCTGGGTTGTTAAAGAACTAAGGATTTGTCAGTAAGAAGACAAATCCTCCAGGTTTGCTGTAGTACACACACACACATACACATACACACACACACACACACACACACACATACACACACACACAATGTGTTTAATAACAAATTATGACCAGGGCTCTGGGAAAACCATAGAGTACTATGAGTAAACAGGGGGTCAGGTGACACTGAATTTTGATTAATGTATCTAGGGAAAGTTCTGAATAGGGAATACTTGATCTGACAATTTTTCATTGTCATTTTCCAAAGTATACTTTGCAGGATTCAAATATTTTGGGTGAAAGAGGTCAGTCTTATTAATATTAATATTGGATGTGTGGGCTTAAATTTGAAGAGTAGTGTTCATTTGTGCAGCGATTTGAAACATTTCAGCTCCAACTAAATGACTCACTGTTGGTTAAAATGGTCTCTTGGTTGCGATTTGCATCATTGTTGTAGAAGTGAAACACGAAGAGAGACCAGCTCCAGGGTTAGAAACTTAAAACACATTTAAAGTGAGTTCTTTTGACTGAGAAACCACATTCTCAGAACTCGGCTTAAATGCAGCTTCTATGGCACCTACTTGACCACACCCAAGAGAAGCACTTTTGAAAGGGGGGGGGGGGCTAAGATTGAAACATAAGATCAGTATTGATCAGATCAAACTTGTAACCAGGAGTGAGAACTGTGAACATACCAAGAAGACTTCAGGCTCCAAAATGCATGCTAGGGTGGGAATGTCTTCTGTTGTTTGGGGGGAAAGAATGACCATTCCTATTTATAAAGGAACTATTCTAAGATAGTTATTTTAGACTTATATACACTACCTACCTTCTAACTTAATATATGCATTGGTAATTAAATAATGTTTTTTCTTTTAAAACTATTAACTATTTCAAGCTTATTGAAAAATAAAACATGAAAAATAAGCAGGTACCCACAAAGATTTAGTTTACTTTTCCCATTTTATTGTTATCTTTCTTCAATAATAGAGCTGTCATTTCCCTTGTGAATATCCAACCCAGAACCAACACTGTGAAAACAATGAAGATCAAGCTCCGCCTGAGGGAGCACAGTCAGGGATACTTGGCACAAGCTCTGTGCCGCAGTGCAGCAGGGCGTGGGCTGCCTTTACCTACAGTAAGGAGGGGGAGTTGCCCAAAAGGGAGAGTCCAGGGCTCTAGGACCTTCACACTTGGCACTTCTTCGTAGCTCCTGTTCTTTTCTTGCGTACTGCACTGCCTCTGTCCATTTGCTCTGTAACAAGCTCCCTTACTTCCGCTCCTGAGAATTATTGTAGCCCTGTCTACTTCTCCTCTTCCAATAACTCAATTCGTTCTGACTCAGAACAAAAGCCTTTGCAACTTCAGCTCTGACATTACCTTGACCACAGTACTGAGCATCAGGAGTCCTTCAGCCCATTCAGTCCTCTTCTATTCTAGGATGCTAAGCAAGTGTTCCCCTCCCTATCCCCAGTGTCCACTAAACAGGGGACTGGATATGAGTGGCTTGGGAGATTCTCATCACCGTAGCTGGAAAGACCCATTCACACAGAACCATGCTTTTTCTCCATCTCCTTTCTCCTGACTGACCAACATAGAGTATAATCCTTCAAATGCCAATGTGCTCTTCCTTTAGGCTGTGAAATTTGAACCATACCATGACAGTGCTCTGGCCAGATTCCTGCTGAAGCGTGGCTTGAGAGTAAGTATTTCCACTTTGATAGCAGCATGACAATTTAGGCTACCAGGAATTGCCTGGTAAGTCTACAGCATTAGTCATGATCTCAACCATCTTGTACCCATCTCAGAACAAAAGAATCGGTCACTTCTTGTTCTGGTTCTTAAGAAGTGAGATAGCCCAGTCCAGACATTATCAGCAGAGGTTCGCTGTAATCCTGGAAGCATATCTGAGGGGCTGCGGCATGGCCATGCTGCAGGACTTCACACAGCAGGTCCAAGTGATCGAGATGTTACAAAAAGTCACCATTGACATCAAATCACTCTCTGCTGAGAAGTATGACGTCAGTTCCCAAGGTACAGTGGCTGCATTTTCTCAGTTCTCTTTCTAAGTGCCATGATTGCTATGATTCTTCTTTCTGGAATTCAAGTTGTATTTTGCTAACAGTGGCCAAGAAAACACTTTTTTGGTCTCTTGTTTGCATGAAGTAAGCAGATTTAAAGCTCTCCTTCTACAAGATGTGATGTTTTAAGATCATAAATTCCTATGTCCTTAAAAATGAAGTTATACATATGAAATTTGGAGAAATTGAAGAACCATGTGTGGGTGGAAGATTTAACTTTCAAAAACAATTTCACATGTGAAACGTTATTTCCAAATCCTCTCCTTTCCCCATTTTTGAATACATTCATGCTGATTTAAAATTATCAGAATAGAGAGATTAGGCTGATTTTAAAATTTTATCACATACATATGTTTATATCTCAGAGTAATATATATATGTAAATGTATGTCACCTTCACACACACACACACACACACACACACACACACACACACATACACACACACACACTGTAGCTATGTTCAATATCCTGTCTCTGCTCTAGAAAAATTAATCACTCCTGTAAGGTTTTGATTGATACCACATTAAATTGCCATCATTGCATTGACACATCTTTCTGGCATGATAAACTGTATGAAGTTTGAACCTAGAAAATATCATTTACTCACTTAATAAGCCTGGACCTAGTATTATAGCTTAAAATAGACACTAACATCCTTGCCCAGTGATTTAAGCTTTTGAATATTTTAAATTTCTAACCTTCCCTTTTGATTGTTTCCTAGTACATTGATCATGCTATCATCTAAAACTACTAATGGAAGTAATAACAATCTTACATTTGGACTGGACTCTTCCTGTTATCCAGGCAGTAATCTGTACTCTGTGTGTTTTGCCTTGAGAATTTTGAGGTTGCCACATCTTTTGTACATAACCTAGTTTCTTCTTTTAAGAAGAATTTACAGAACTCTAACCCAACTTTATTTAATAGTGTTCAAACATCTACTCTGAAAACCAGATGGCCACTGAAAGTCTCAGGCTGGAAAGACAAGGGCAATGTTAAAACCTTAGACTCACGCTCAGGACATCCTCCTCTGCTGTGGTGATGGAGGTTTTCCCACTTGTGTTCACATATATCCTCTGCCTGTGAAGGGACATTTCCAGTTAAGTTGATCACAGTAATCCTGACTTACTTGGTCCCTAAAGGCAGAGCTCTACTTCTGGCCCTTTTCCTACTACTACTTTCCAAACCAAGTACATAGAATACTAAGGAAATGAGACCTCAGGTTACACTGAGATAGTAGGGTAGATGGGACTGGTGTCTTGTGCTCACTTAACTCCTGTATGCTTTTGACAATTGCAGTTATTTCACAGCTTAAGCAAAAGCTTGAAACCCTGCAGAATTCCAGTCTCCCCAAGAGCTTTAGAGTCCCCTATGACCCTGGACTGAAAGCAGGTACCCTGGTGGTAGGTATCAGCGGGATGTCTCTGTGTGTCACTTATGTCTTACCAGTGTCTAGCATGCTTTCTAGAGTCAAGGCCTTCACAATGGATCTTCTGAAGACACAGGAAGCTAGAGCACCCCTGGATGAACTTCTAGCAAGCCCTTCTCTAATCACTAGCACCCAATGCCCCAATATTTAGTAATTCTCCTTCTATTGTAACAATCAGCTTATTGGTATATTCTCCACATAAACAGTTGTCTGTAGTGTGAATTCAGTGAGTTTTCACACATAGTGCTTCTGTACAATCACCAGAAAAATCAAGATACTCAACATTCTAAAAATGTTACAGAAATCCTTCAAGTCAATATCAGCTGACCATATTGTAGGTGGGCCTATGCCTCACTCTCTGATCTCTTCTATTGATCTAAGTGTCCATGAATGTCAGTACCACACACTGTAGTAACAAACCACTTTGCATGCTTATAAGAATCTTACAGCAGTATATCTTCACTAATCCACCTCTTCTGCATGTATTATAAACCCCATAATATATTATTTTTGCTTTAAACAAAAATATATGTATAGCTAAATAGTTTAAGCCATTTTAAACATTTACCCACATATTATTATGTTAGATACTCTCTCAATTCCACTTTTCTTGGATCTTTAGCAATTTATCCTACAAGCTGTTGACAATACATTCTTTCAGAACCAACTTAGCTGAAAATGTTATTTTTTGAGCACTTTATTTTTTGAGCAATATTTTCACTAGACAGGGAAACCTAACTTACCATTTTTCTCTTGCCATACCATTTTCTTCTGGTTTGCCTATGTCCTGATGAGAATACTCTGACTTTGTCTTTGATGTTCTGTTTATAATACATCCTTTCCTCCCTGTTTTCAGTGGTTTGATTATGATGTGTGTTGGCACAGGTTTCTTGTATTAAGTGCCAGGCAATGTTGCTCCTTGGACTTGTGGGCATCTGTTCTACCACACTTGGAAATTGTTCCACTATTATTGTTTTCTGTCACCCTCTCCTGTCCTCTCTTTGAGACTTCAGTTACGATACTCTAGACTGTGAGGCCATAAGCTCAGCACAGGTGCCTTTTCCCCATCCTTTAACCAAGAAACAGCCCCCAACAGTAAGCTGGGGCAACTGCAAGGGTACAGTCATCTGCCTTCTTTGCTCGGGGCCACGGAGTTCCGTTGCCTGTCACCTAATGTCTGACAAGGTTTGTCCATGTGTTTTTCCTGCTCTAGTTGCTTACAGGACAGAAATGCTTGTAGCAGTTAAACCTCATGAAAAGAAGGGGAAACACCTCTTTCACATCTCTAAATTTATAAACAGTTACTAGTAAAGTGGCCTCATAGCAAAAGCACATACAATCCACTGTCACTGTTTAGATATCAGTAGAAATTATGATATATTAATACAGCTTTCCAACTGTTTGCTTTTTTTAAAAAAGACATATTTTTATTTCTTTCTTTTTATTTTATGTGTTTGAGTATTTTGCCTGCCTGCCATGTACATGCAGTTCCCGAGGAGACCAGGAGAGAGTGGTGGATCCCCTGGAATTGGAATAATGGGCTGTTGTGAGCTGTCCTGTGTGGGTGCTGGGAACCGATACTAGGTCCTCTGCAAGAGTAGTGTTCTTAACTGCTGAGCCATCTCTCCAGCCCTCTACATTGTATTTTTGACTCGTGGTGCATTCACTTTTGGCTAAAACCCAGAAAAGATGTGGGTTTGGTTTTACGACTGCTGTCACAGTGGTTTGTTTAGATATGGGGATGGGAAGGAAGAGGATAGAAGTCCTGTGTCCAAGTACCAGATTTTCCATGTATTCCTGTTAAATCTGAGTTAAGTTTAACCTATGTCTGATTCTTGAGTAATAATATTTCAGACACTGTGGTAGCTCTAAAAGTCCTTTTTCAAATTAAATCTCAGGAAGGGAATGCAGAAACAGATAGTAGCATAAGTGCTCTGAGCTAACGGCAGTGTGGGAATACCAGTGTCCTGTCAGGGTAGGGGGAAGGTGGTACCTGCTGCACCCATGGGCTTTCCACAGACCCTTAAGAGTTTCTTGAGTACAGTCTGATAACCATTGTTCGAAGGATTGTGAATTTTCTCACATATAAGTAGCATTTTCTGATTAGATGAGGATACCTTCTGAATTTTTATCCAAATATTGAAAATCATTTTCCAACCAGTATTTTGCCCTGTGTACAGAAATGCTTTGTAAAAGAACCAGTGCCTCCCCAGTGTGTATTCATTGTATGTGACATTATAACCACGTCCTTGCAGATCGAAAAATGTAAAGTGATGGCTTCTAAGAAAAAGCCCCTGTGGCTTGAGTTTAAATGTGCTGATCCTACAGTCCTATCCAATGAAACCATTGGAATTATCTTTAAACACGGTGATGACCTTCGACAAGACATGTTGATCTTACAGGTAGGCTGATGTGAGGAACTGGGTGTTTTGCAATTATTTGAAGAAAGAATTCTGTATTTGTCTGAAACATGCCTTCCTTTCTGTTTTTTCCCCACATGATAAACAGCAGTCAAATGGTACTTAATAGAGAAGTTTTGCTTGGTGAATGTAGCTTTGGATCATTAGCCATACCATTGAAAGAGCATCATAGTTCTCTCCATCCTTTCAAAGATGTGTATTCAACATTCCCTAGTAGCCAGATACACTTGCCTCACCTAGGCTCTTTAAACACTCCATTCTGTGCATGGTTTCACAGGTTATGGGATGACTTGTTGGCAGTACCCGGTTTATCCCTTCACAGACATACCAACCCACCAGTGGGCATACTCCTTAAATACATCCCTTTTGGTCCTCATACACAAGCTCAAGAATGACTTATACAAAGGAGAAAATGATGAGCAGATAGGTGATGGAGTGATCACACAGATGGATGAGCAGAGAAGGTGAATGGTGAAGGTATCAACACCCATTATTTTTAGATTTTTTTTTTTTTTGGTTTTTTGAGACAGGGTTTCTCTATGTAGCTTTGCGCCTTTCCTGGAGCTCACTTGGTAGCCCAGGCTGGCCTCGAACTCACAGAGATCCGCCTGCCTCTGCCTCCCGAGTGCTGGGATTAAAGGCATGCTCCACCAACGCCCAGCCATTTTTAGATCTTTTGTTTAAACATTTCTGTGCAGACTTTAGCTTCACAAGTGTGTAAGGCTGTGCTCTCCAGTTTCTAGTGCCTCATCATGGAAGAAGTAAAAACTTCTAAAACCTAATATGATTTGCTTAGGATAGACAAAGCATACTAAGTTAAAGGCAGGCCATTTAAAAATGATATTTTCAGTTTTCCTTAAGATTCTGTTTCGGTTTTTTCTAATATAGTACTCAGCTTTCTTTTCAAGAATAGTTTGTTTTATTGTTGTTGTTGTCTTGTTTTTGTTTTTGTTTTCTGTCCAAGAAAGATTTTTAAAAAGAAAATGAAAGAAATAATTATTTAATCTTTTTAAAGGTGAACTTAGTTTTAAATAAATCTGTAGAGTCTTTTGAATTTGCAAAGACAAGCATTTCAAAGTCACAGAAAGTTGCTTTCCTGTTCCTCTAATTCTGAGGGACAGTATGCACTTTGACTTGGCTCAATTGTTGAAGCTCACTATTTACAACTCTCTAAGCTTTTGTTCCTTTGCCCTCTGAATGGAAACAATAATTATATTCCCAATATAAGGTTAATACAGGAATCACACATAAAAGAGAAACCGACTAATGTTTGGTATTATTATCACCATTACTGAGTTAACTGCCTTGGTGGTAGCATGGGTCTTATGGATATCAGAATAGGAAACATGTAAAAGGACATTACGGTTGTTGTGGGGAAACATATACAACAAAGTGGAATGTTTGATAAAATAGATAGTGAAACATGGCAAAAAAAAAAACCCTCCCCCAAGTAAAAACGCTTTATCTCTTTCTTTAGCATATACCCCAGCAGCTGAAATTAACAGGCGGGAATTTTTGAGTATCAGGCTCATCAATAAAAGTTGAGTTGTTACTATGTATTTTACATTTGCTCATATACTGTGTGTAACCAGACAAGATTCCTGACTTTTTAAGAGAGAAGAAAAATGCACTGGCCAACATCTATGTATAGTAGAAATGTCTGTGCTTTGGCTCCCAGATTCTACGCATCATGGAGTCCATTTGGGAGACTGAATCTCTGGACTTGTGCCTTCTGCCATATGGTTGCATCTCAACTGGCGATAAAATAGGTATGTAGTTACATCAGGCAATGAGCACACCACTCTCAGTGAAAGAATTCCATAGCTTGGAAGTTACAGTTAAAATCAAAAGGTGGCAATGTCCCCAGGCTGCTGAAAGTGACTCTCAGTTCATTTGTTTTTGTTTTCTGTCCAAGAAAGATTTTTAAAAGAAAATGAAAGAAATAATTATTTGATCTTTTTAAAGGTGAACTTAGTTTTAAATAAATCTGTAGAGTCTTTTGAATTTGCAAAGACGAGCATTTCAAAGTCACAGAAAGTTGCTTTCCTGTTCCCTAATTCTGAGGGACAGTTTGCACGTTGACTTGGCTTGATTGTTGAAGTTCACTGTTTACTGCAACATGTTGAAGACGTGGATGCCTGACTCAGGTCTGTGACCACACCTGGGAATAATCGTCTCAAGAACTTGCTCCCTCCCCTAACTCCTCTCCATCACAGCTCATTTCATTGAACATTAAGCTTTTCTCTCGAAAATAACATTTAAAATTAGACAGAAAGAACTGTCACTTCTTTTGAAATTCTAGAATTCACATTACTGAAGCTATTACACACTCCACTCAGGTACTTTTATAGACATTTAACATTTTAGTTTCAATCACACTTATTTTTATTCAAGGTTCTGATATGAGAACTGCACAAAACATTTGGCCATGTTACCTAAAAAGGGAAAGGTGCCAACCACCAAGCCAGGAAGGCTAAGCTTGGCCTTAATAAGTAAATGTCTTTATTTGTTACTCCTCAAAAGCAGCCCTTTTCTCTCCTTATTCAGGGATATTGAGAGAGTATTCCAGACAAATTCTGTAGTCGTTGCCTGTTATTACCTTTCCTAAAAGCAAACAAACAAACAACAACAAAATAGCTCAGACCTTGAAAACATGTCTTGGGTCTAAAAAAGCATCAAATAAAAGAAAAAACCTCTACTCCACTCAGCCAAGACTTAGCAGCATCAGCCTCCATTGAACTCTGTGACTCTTCACGTAGGAATGATTGAGATCGTGAAGGATGCCACAACAATCGCCCAAATTCAGCAAAGCACAGTGGGTAACACGGGGGCATTCAAAGATGAAGTCCTGAATCACTGGCTCAAAGAAAAATGCCCTATTGAAGAGAAGGTGAGTTCCTGCTCCGCCCTCCCCACCCCAGCCCACTCCTCCGTCCAGCTTGCCTTCTATCTGACAGTCTTGATTTCTGGTCTGGGCAGGCTCTTCCAAAGGAAATTTGTTTCCAGCACATTGGTGAAGTCTCTTACTCCTGAGGCAGTGGTGGTTTCAGGGGTTTTCCCCGATGACACAACTTATCTGAGAGACAGAGTGCCTGGCTCTAGACCTGGGAAACATTTGCTTCAGTTTGAATTACCAGTCAGGCTTTGCATAGAATTTGTTTCTGTGAAATAGTCTGCTAGCACTTTTATGGCTATTTTTGTTGTTCAACACAAAGATTTAGCTATATACACTCTTTCATACCAAACAAAATAACTTGCAATTTACTACTGTGGATCTAAATGGTAAATTACGGATGTTGAAAATGTCCATCTTGCTGAAGAACATATGCTGGATCCTTCACACACTGGTTTGTTGGTCTGTCTGGGCACTGTTTAAAGTTCTACTGCACAGGAATGGCTCTTCACATTTGCATGGCCAGCAGCCTTTGGTGGGGGGATGTAATTAATAGCCTTATTAATCTGTTATACATGAAGACTTGTGAAACCATCTACTTAAGTGATTACAAGAAAAGCATAATTGCAGAAATTTCTGAGTTCTGTCCAGTTGTAGGCAAGGAGAGGATGGGAACTTTGAATAAATTACTGTGGCCTTTCACTTCTTGGGTCTCCCTCATGCCATGGTGTTTGGGTGACTCTTCATTGATAATACAAGCAGAACAATGTGACAGTTAGCACTTCCTTGATATGAAACTAGTGAGACTGGACTCAACTTACTTGCTGTCTGAAGTGGTTCTGTAAGGCATAGTGATGGACTCGGCTGCTCTCTGCAGCTGGGAAGCACTGACACGCCTGTGCTTCTCATCAGTTTCAGGCAGCAGTGGAAAGGTTTGTTTACTCCTGTGCCGGCTACTGTGTGGCGACGTTCGTTCTTGGGATAGGTGACAGACACAATGACAACATTATGATCTCAGAGACAGGTGAGTTTTCCCACTGCAAAATGAAATCTCTATTGTAGTCAAATATATATAACATAAAATATCCCGTTTTAATCGTTCCCAAGTGTTCAGTGATGTTAAACACAGGCACGTTACTCTGCAGCCGTCACTGCTGTCTTCTTTAAACATCACCTCCCCACAACCCCACCCCCTGGCACAGAGTAAGAGTCTAAGCTGGAGCCCAGGTCTAGAAGTCATTGTGAATAGGGACACTGGTCACTTTAGACAGAGGGTTTATGGGAGAGGGAAGAAGGGGCAGGAAATGAGACTGAAAGAGAGAGAGGAAGTTCCAGTGGGAGGTAGAAAGAGAGTGTGGGAAGTGTATCCTAGAAGCTGGTAATGATAG
This sequence comes from Peromyscus attwateri, assembly GCA_902168425.1. Taxonomy (NCBI): domain Eukaryota; kingdom Metazoa; phylum Chordata; class Mammalia; order Rodentia; family Cricetidae; genus Peromyscus; species Peromyscus attwateri. The sequence goes on along the minus strand of CABHPP010125835.1, from coordinate 34,827 downwards.
GAAGGATTAACAATGTCAAATGTAAAAAGCAACTAGAACAAATAATAAAATATATGAGATATCCTTCAGCTAAAACACCCGAGTCCCTAACTCTGAGCCTTACTGGTTCATGCTACTTTGAGAGTGACTAGCAATGGCCACCATACCATGAGATGTTCATATGTAGAATTTCAACACATTTTTATACTCTTCCAGGTATGGTGGCCAATGCCTGTAAGTTCAACACTCTGGAGACTGAAGGAGAGGATTGCAAGTTCAAAGCTAGCCTGGACTACATAGACTCACAGACAATTTTATTAAGAGTAGAGTTTAGAAAAAGCACCAGAGGTTGGAGTGAATTATTTATTCTTTGCAAGAACAGGGTTAACACAAAAGAATAGTACATTTGTGGATTAATGAAGTGATAAAAGACCAAATAAATAAAAAACTAATGTGGCCTTGCTGATAATGATGGTGATAGTGGTAGAAACTGACCCAAAAGAGATTCAAAATGACTTTTCTATAGCACTACTTAAGAGTAAGAAGCTAACACCCCTCCTGCTGGATGAAATACAGTATCAGTCTATTGGTTACATGAAGGACATGGCATCTCTTAAACATGATACTCATATATTAGCGAGAGTTTGATTTACCTGTCTAAGAATACTTTGGAGAAAAGTATTTTTTAATGGCACTTGGTATCATCTAAAGAACAAGCCTATCAAAGGATGCTTGTGGCTGCTGCTTTCACACACCTGGTAAGACTGAAAATATCAAAGGCTCATAAAAGAGTATAAAAATGCTTTCACTCAAAATAGTTCATTTTCAGGCAACTGCAAAATTATTTCAAAAAACCAAAATGTTAATAAGCACTTGTGCCATGTAATAATGTCAGGCATTTTCTTCTTTCAAGGAAACCTATTTCACATAGACTTTGGACACATTCTGGGGAATTACAAAAGTTTCCTGGGCATTAATAAAGAAAGAGTGCCATTTGTCCTAACCCCAGACTTCTTGTTTGTGATGGGAACTTCTGGAAAGAAGACAAGCCCACACTTCCAGAAATTTCAGGTATGTTACCCGTCTTCCTAATCTACTGTCAATACCAACCAAACACACTGTAGAACTTACCTCTTCCTGCCCTTATGATGTGACCACCCTACTTCCTCCTCCTTACCTCTGTTCATCCCCCCAAGTACATGCAAAGTGATGCTTTCAGGAACCTGCTCACTAAAACCGAACAGCAAGCAAAATTGTCCCATAAGGGATGACACTGGGTGGGGCTGATACTGAGGTCAGCTTCAAGAAAGGACAGCCATGGAGATTGGGCTACTCAAGGCTTGGACTAGAAGACTCAAGCTTCAAGTATGGTTCAGGGCTCACAAACAAGTGTGAGTTTCACTTGGTTTTTGCTACTGTGTGTGCATTTATCACATTACCAACAGGGAATTCTTGTTGCACATACTGGTTTTGTTTGTATGAAGGATAGTCCCTTTTTCATTGGAAGTCTCATCAGCTTGACCACAGGTTCTTCAGTGAGTTCTGGTTCCACTTGTCTGCAAAGAAGCCCCTGCAGGAGTCAGTCTCCTTGAGAATGTTCAGATTCAAACACACAATGAGAGCATTTTATATATGCACATTTAATAATTGTGAATGAGCACAATTCAGAAAAGTTGTAAGTACACCTATTTTATAACAATACACATACAAACAGAAACCGAGTGATTACTGGAGAAGTCCCTTTGCCTTGGGTGGTCTGCCATAGCCACTTTCCTTAACGTACCATCAACGTGGTTTGATTTGCACTCCACATCTCAGGGACAAGGCTTTTTCTGGGGTCTCCTAGAGTCCAGCATGACTCTTAAAAGATGCCATGAGCCTTGAACTGCAAGGGAACAGCTGCTCACATGTGCTGATCTGTAACTGGTGTCTTGATATACTGGCTGGTTGTCTGGTTGATAATGATGGGATGCATACTCTCTGGTCAGATGGTTTTAGAAATGTGGATTTGTGCTTTTCTCCATATAGTCAGTTGGGTTTCAAACAGTTTCCAGGAACTGGACACATTTGAGGGGTCAGGGTGGAAGAATTTCACTATTTAAAGAAGAGAAAGCACTCAGTTATACTCTCTTGAGAGTGTGATCTGACTAGCTTGGACAGGACATGACAACAGCAAATAGTAGGTCAGAGCATTAAACAAATGCAAGGAATTTTGCCTTAGTCACAGGGTCTCTTCCTTCCTATAGACACACGGATGATGTTCACTAGAGTCTGTCCCTCTGTCCAGTTGCTGATAATGTCTTTATGGACCCACACAGAATTCATGTCACTCCACCACATCTCAGCAGCTCTCCCCTTTAGCTTTCTTTGTTGCTTCCTGCCATTGTTTTTCAGTTTAAAAAATTTGCGATGAAAAGATTTTTATAATGAGGAAGCCAGGAGAGGCTCCCTGACCCTCCCAGCAAAATTTACTCAATGCACTACCTGGTGGGAAGTTTCTCAAGTCTGTGCTCTTTGGTCTAAGAACATTTCTTCATCCTTTGTGACCAAAGCATGTTTCTTAAGCCACTTACCCCTACCCCTCAGTCACATGGTATCTATATAGTGTGTATCACCCAAAGCACATCTCTGTGAATTGTGCTGTTCTCTGCACATCTGTGTTCAGAAGACTAGCCAGCATTGTACACACCTGTGAGTGTCACCCACATAACAATCATAACATGGGGATCAAAGGGTGGCCTTTGTATCAGGCAGACTTGAGTATGCTTCCCAGGATGACAGTTACTCATCCTTTCAGAGCCTTGCTTTCTTCATCTGTATAGAAGGAACATAGCCTATGTATGGTTTTTCTAGGTACTATTTATTTAGCTAGTATCATAAAGAGAAAGCTTTTATTTAGCTCACAGTTCTGAAGGTTCCATACCCAGACCATCAGCCGCATGACTCTAGAGCACTGTGGATGCAGCAATGGTGCGAGTGCATGTCAGAGTCAGCTGCTCAGCATTAATGCAGTGAAATACACAGAATGATTGGTTCTGACCACAGCAGAGACTCCATTACATTGGTTTAGACATCAGGCAAATCTTCACACTTTGGAAATGTCTAAGAAACTGCCTTTTAAATGAAGTCTCAGACAATATATAAAACTTGACAAAGTAGCTTGCTATGGTAAAAGGGATAGCTGAATCCCACCTCTACCTATTCTCACCGCCCCATCCCCCATTTACCCTCTTCACTCATAGCAAGAGAAAGCTGACCACTAAGCAGGAAATTATCCACATGCAGAATTTCCAATCTTGACAAAGATGGGCAACCAAGCTTTATCTTTAACTCTGAACTTGGGCAAATTTTCTTTTGATTTTCTCTTTCTTTCTTTCTTTCTTTCCTTCTTTCTTTCTTTCTTTCTTTCTTTCTTTCTTTTTTCTTCCTTTTTTCTTTCTTTCTTTCTTTCCTTTTCATACTGATAATTCAGGGTTTTGTGTTTATTTTATGCTTGTTATTGGAAAAGTTCTTCTATCCCAGGAACTACATCCATAAATTCTCTCAGTAATGTCTCGAAGTCTGGTGTAAGAAAGCTATTATGTTTAGGCAAACTAAGAAATGTGCACATTTGCATTTTGAACTAAAAGTCCCTTTGCTAGTTTTGACCACATGATGAATAACCTGTTAGGCAGGGTAGAGAAGAGCTGACCCACTTTTTGTTAAGAGTGAGGTGAGCCTTCTCTATATACAACACAAATATGTGAGGCCATGGGACTGGGGATAACAATGGGGAACCAAAGAGGATGGCTGTGCCCTGTCCCACTCTCCCCTGTCCAAATTAGCTGGCCTAGCCTGGGCTTGTATCCATCCTTTACTTCTGGGATGGGGGTGGGGCATTAGGAACAAGCTGTGATTAGGCAGAGACACAAAACTGAGGCTCACCATTTAAATCTGTGAAAATCTGCAGTCTTCAGGGCAGCCTCCCGCAGGCAGGGGTTAAATGTATTTTAATGACAACAGTTTCCATCTCTCTTTGACTGAGTAGATATTTTTTAAACAAGGTAACAGTTTTAGCACATTGGTGACAGGTTTTATATTGCCAGCAGTGGTAAGGACAGAAGTGCAGTGCTGTGCTGAAGAGCAGCTTAAGGAGTTGCCTTAATCCTTAAATGTTATTTTATTCTGTTATTATTGTGTGTGTCCATGCCACAGCACGTGTGGAGTTCAGAGGACAACTCCTGGGAGTCAGCTCTATCCTCCCACTGTTACGTGGGTTTGGGGAGCAGACTCAGGTTACCAGGCTGGCAGGGCCAGCACCTTCACTGCTAACCATCTTTCCAGCTCTCCCTGCATCTCTCAGGGGCTGCAACTCAGACAAAGGCAGATCTTTGGCTTCACTGTAGAAAATACTTTGAGGACAAGCAAATATGAAACAGAGTTGAAGTTTATTAAAGATATTTTAATATAAATTTTAAGCATGGCCATTAAGAAAAAGAAAGGTGCTGTAAAGAAAGATACATCCCTGAGCACAGGTGTGGGCCTCTCTAAGAGCTGACCTTCATTGTCTTCATATATATATATATGATAGGTTATTCTTGAAGCTGTTGTGTTCTAAGGTTGCTAATGGACCTCAGGTCACAGGATGGCTCCTGAGTTGTATGAGACAATGGATAAAGTACAAGTCTAGAATCTAAACTCTAGATCATGGGATACAGGAAGGTAGGGCATCTTCGTTGTAAACAAAGTCAACAGTCTTGTTTAAGATTCCCAGAAAATGTTGGTATAGCAACAAGGCTAAATCCAACACCGTGCACTGAGTCTCCAGCCTGGCTCCTTGCTTTTTAAACATAAAATGTCTGTGTATGAAAAGAATACTGCCTGTAAGTCAGCACCATTCACAGCAAATACTAGCTGTGCTGTAATTCTTGCTTGTCATTTAATCAGACTCTGGGCTGAGAAGTTCCTGTTTGTTCCCATGTCCCCATAATTTTTTTCTCTGTCTCTATCCTGCCTCAATATCACTAGATTTTAAATTTCAGTGAATAGCTATAAACATATATAACACACAAATTTATTTAAATCAAGGGCAAATGAAATTTGGATTCCTACTTTATTTTAATAAGAATTGCATTAGCTTTTTTCTAAGCAGTAATTTTTTTATTAAAAGTAAAAGCAAAAAAACCTTTAGGTTTATTCTTTTGCTTTTTTGAGACAAAGTCTCACTATGTAGACCAGGCCGTCCTCGAATTTGCAGAGATATGTCTGTCTCTGTCTCCCATGTGTTAGACTAAAGGAATGCACCACCATGCCACCTAAAAGCAATTTTAAATATCAGACATCTAAACCTCATCCTATCTTCCAGAGACAATACTGCCAGCATTTCAAGGTTTTCCCATCATTCATATTTATCTTTTCAAAGGTTGTGGGTAAGTTAGAATTTGCTTTAAAACTTAATGTAAGAGCCTGGTGGTGGTGGTGTACACCTTTAACCCCAGCACTTCAGAAGCAGAAGCAGGTGGATCTCAGTGAGTTCGAGGCCAGCCTGGTCTACAAACTGAGTTCCAGGAGAGCCAGGGCTACCCAAAACCCAAAACCCCAAAAACATAATATAAGAAATAGACATGGTTGGTTAGGGCAGAAGAATAATAGGTTTGAGGTCAGCCTGAACTATCTGGACTATTTACCAAGATTCTGTGCATATGTGTGCCTTCGTGTGTGTGTGTGTGTGTGTGTGTGTGTGTGTGTGTGTGTGTGTGTGTGTGAAGCAAAGCATCCATCTATATCAGAGAGCAGGCTATGGGATACATTCCTATAGGACATGTTCAATACAAGTTCATTTGGGAGCATGAGCGACTTGATCTCCCATGGACAGACCTATAGAAAGGAAGATGGTCTTTGCACATTTCAGGCCCTGAGCAAATGTGTTAGATAAAGCTGGTCATCTGGAGAGCCAAACAGCACTCGTTTCTGCAGAGAAGATGATTTGAGCAGTGCCCCTAAAGGCACTTTCCCCCAGATGTCACTGCTAAGAAGCATTTCCCAGGAAGCCCAGAGCTGGTTACTTGGATCGACACTGATTGAAGTTTTCTTGCCAGTGTTACCAATCTGCCCTGTTCCCCTACCTGCCATCTTGCCCCAATATCAGAGTGCACCAGGCCTTCAACCGACAGCTGCAAGCACATGGCCAGTCTCAGGACAGAGCCTGACTCAGGGAGTTGCTAAGAACCTGGAGGTTCTTGACTGAAATCCTATCTGTGAGAGTCAGGCTGACTGGTTCCGGGGTTGTTCTGTTTCTGCCTCAGCATCTACACCAGAGGCACCTGCTCTAGGAGTGGAAGGCTAACTTCTTGTTTTGCTTCTCTGGAGACACAACTGTCCTCCCCAAGCCCAGCCACAGGCATCATGGAGACCTTACCCTCTGATGGTCTTCTGAGTGGTCATCTCTTACCCTTCTTGGACTTCCTTTCTTTTGCATGGGATATCTGACCTGTGTATGTCTGTTGCCTGCTGACTGCACTTCCCCAGCCCCTACCCCATCCTGTTGTCATCGAGCTGTGTTCACCCTGTGTAAGACAGGACATGGACTCAATATGCACTTCCTAAGCCCCTGCTGTGTGTGCTTCAGGGCACTAAGCCAGGCCAGTATTGTTCTTGAAAGACCATAGGGGGTCTGCCCAATTTAATCCCATTCAAACATTCTGCTCTCCAATTGCTTATGATTTTAAAGCAGTGAATCTTGCCCAAGACCTAACTTGGCTTCTGCATAGAAAGCTTTCAGCCATCTCACAAGGGCAGATTATCTGTAGTGTTTTGAACATTGTGCTGGGCACAGGTGGTCCAAAGCAAAGGCACAGGAGCCTCAGAAGACAGACTGGCACCACTCCATGCTAAGGAATACTTTGTGTAAAGAACGCACTGAGAGTGGTTTGCAGAGGGAACAATTAATCCTGCCTGGAAGACAGAAGAGGGCTATTCCTAGAAGGAAGCTTTTAGGGATGAATTCAGTTTCATCTTATTTGGGAGATGCAGGGAGGGAAGGAACATTCAAACAGAAAAAACATCATGAGCAAGTACATACTTGGAAAAGTACACACAGTAAGTATTTAGGAATAATAAGTACAACTGCTCAGTCAGGGTGCAGCACAGGTCTCTGTGGAGTGAGTCTTGGAATCCGAGACAGGAAAGGAAATGTGCGTCAATTGAAACAGGGCCCTGGGCTGGATAGGGAGGGGAAGAGCAGAGCAAAGAGAAGTCATTTGGAACACAATTGGTCAAGAACGAATTACCCTAATTAATGCCTAATATGGATCAAGTAGGAGATGACAAGTGTACCTATTACATTAGATGGACAGAGCTGGCAATGGATTCCTCTTGGGATTTTCACTCTGGCCAATTAACTAGGTCCGCTCAGCCTCTCCCATCCCAGCATGAAGACAGTAAGTATTTCCCATCTCTCCATGGAAGATGCATGCAAAAGAGGGTAAGAGTTTGAATATATTAATATGGTATCTCCCTCAGACAAAGGAGGTTTTCATATTCTTAGGACTTGGTTTATCTGTTGAACTTAATCTGGAAAATATACAAATCTAAGAGTGAAGGCCTGGCATTGCAACACTCATAAATCTGTTTATGGCTTATTCCACCCACATGGAATGTTATTCAACACCCAAGATATTAGAGCCCCAGTATTTTTAAACACTACTCAGCATGTCAACAAAGTCCTTCTCTAGATGTCTAGTTTCTTTTAAAGGGTTGCTGTGTCTCTGTGGCAATACCATGAGGTATGTGTTTCATTATCTCTACAATAATCCTCTGGGGAATTTCCATTGGCCACAGTTTCTATGAAAGCACTGCTTCTCATAAATGAGGTTTTGTTTTGTTTTAACTTCTCAAAGTTGGGTGGAGAAATGGATTAGATAGTCCCTTTGGCTAGAAGTGTAGTTGAAGATCACTCTGTGTAAATATATGGGATCTGTGGGAGTTTTTGTTTTGTTTCTTTCTGTGGTCTATTGAGAATTCTTCCCCTTTTCCATCTACCTTTGTTACATTATTTTTGCTCTTATATATCCAAATAGATCACCTCAAATCTTTTTGGTACAAGGCTGAAAGATACATACATAACACACACACACACACACACAGAGAGAGAGAGAGAGAGAGAGAGAGAGAGAGAGAGAGAGAGAGAGACAAACAGCTAGTCTGAGAGTCATGTTCAAGTCCATAAATATGAACCTACTAATTCTATCTCAGTAAATGAACTGCCAAGGGTCAGACACTCTTCTCTGTTCAGACTCATTACAGAGTGCTTCTCCTGCATTGTTACGTCTACCGGTCAACAATCTTTTCTGGTTTGTCAAGATAAGTCCTAAGAATCTTGTCTGGCCAATGCATTGACCTTTATTTTAAAATATATATAATGTATGCCTTGGACTGGACTATTTTTCTCCACTGTGTCCCTTTGGCAGGCAGAGACAACATTTTTTCGTTCAGTGATGGACATTTGTCAGTTTCTCCCTCCCACCCCGGCCTCAGAATCTCGCCCTGGAGTTTCTGTTTCATGGTTCTGACGTCAGTTCTTTACTTCAGTGAACATGTACAGTTCATCTCTGGGGGAGAATGGAGGGTTTGGGTTGTTAGAAAAAGTATCTGTATGACCTTGAACAGTCTAGAACTACTCTTCAGTGGTTAAGAATTAGTTGATGGCATGTATAAAATTAGTTGGGTCAGTGAATCAGCAGCTGGGGTGATTAATAAATCAATGCTAGGTTTGGGTTCTGAAATGGTAATGAATTTCTTTGTTTCCAAGATGTGTGGAGGTGGTAGCCTGTAAAAACATTTCTTTCTTCGGGGTTTAGATGCTATAATTAAGGCATTTAAACAACAATGAAAACAAGAGCACATGTTCTATGCAGGCTCAACCTGTTTATTAGCTACTAATGGAGTGCTCCAGCTAATGTCCCCAGTGGTAAGGAATGTTTTCCATATTAAGTAGTTTATGAAACCATGTCCCCCAATCAGACTCTCCCTTCTTCACTCAATAGCATGCAGCCTCTCACAGGCAGATAAGAACAGTGTTTGAATCCTGGAAGAAAAAAAACTCACTTTCAACAGCCAGTAACTTCTGTGTTCTGGGTTTTCCCCTGAGCTCCCCAGCCACATCCTTGCAGCCACTCAAGTCACAGTCCTCTAGGCTGAAGTAGTGTGACCAGGACACGTTCACAAGCATTGTCACTGAGTACAAATGACAGAAATGAAACTTCTGGGGCTTGGGTGGGTGGAGCAGTAACAAACCATGACCCCCAAAGCCAGAGAACCACCTGTGGATGCCCAGTGTGTGACATCCTATGTACCCTTCCTCAGTGGGCCAGTATGAAGACAGCCCTCCCATACACATTGTAAAAAATCCTAATCACCCACTCTCACACTCTTCAGCACTAACTGAACAGTCTAAGGAATCATTTTGGACAGATGTTTTGCATAAGAAAATAATGCCCTTAGCATTGAGAAGTGTGTTTAATGACGCAACTCTTCATAGTATTTAGTAGTAAAAGTCAACCAATTACATAGCACTTAAATCTCACCAAAGCCATATGAAATGGCTATTGCTGTTACTATTTTTCTTATCCTACAGATGAAGAAAACACTGAGGTCCAGAGAAATTAAATGACTTCTCTGATTATCAATAAGAAAGCCAAAATTTGAGTTTATACAGGTGTGAATCTGCTGTTAGCCACCATTCCACACTACCTTCAAGAAAGAACAGTTAACATCTGCTCTCATGTTCTAAGTCTCTGCAGCCAGCCTGCCAAGTATTTTAGGGAAGGCGTTTCTTTCTCATAGAAGAGCCTGCCTGTGAAAGTCAGAGCTAGTAAACAAGCTAGAACCAACAAAAATCATTCATGCAGGCCAGAATGCAGTGTGGTATAGTGTTCACCAGGCACACATAAGGCTCTGAGTTCCCTCTTCAGCATCCACAAAAAGATGCTAACTCATCAGGGTAGGTGGCCTTCAGGAGAAGCAGCTCCTTTCCCTTTATGTATCTCTTTGGGCACAGGCATAGTTGAATCTACTTATCATTACCTGAACTTAGTAAATTTAGTATTTACTAAGCACCTATGGATTGGCATGGCAATAACTTTGCCTAGGGTTAATTTCCCTCCTTGAAAATATGCCATTAAAAAGAGATTGACCACACAGTGGGCTCACATAGCAGGGGATTTGCCTGGAGCCCCCAGTGTATAGAAGGATAGAAAATAATTAAAAATCAGAACGTACTCTGGTTCCAAATCAAAAGACGTCTCCCTAAGTCTGTGTGAAAATCAAGAGTTGGCAAATTAATGAGACTATAGCCTGAGGTGGAGTCTGCACTTAGCCTCTGTAATTACTAAGAAACCCGAGACGCCTCAGTGGGTTGGATGAGCAAAGAAAATGATTTCCGGACATCAGTGGCATCATTTAGAATGCAAAAGCACTAATGTACTGGAGCTGCTGCCAGGGGACAGTTGAAATCTGGACTGCAGCTGGAACAGCCAGACAAGCTTTGGGGACGGCTTGAGCCTCCTCCTTCATGGTGAGCAGAAAAGAAGTTCTGGTAGGAAAGGAAGGCGACTGGCATGCCCTGCAGCCGCAGTCTGGGCAGTCTTCTGTGACTGTATTTTATATAAATTGCCTTACTTGTATCAAAATGAGCTGGGTCACGTCCACCCTCCACTGTCTGGGGTGACACAGGCCTGACCTCTATTATCATTGTGGTTACTGTGCCACATGCAAATGATACAGTGTTGTGGTTTGAGACTGAAAAGTCCCCCAACTGCATGTGTCTGAACACTTAGCCCCAGGTAACAGCACTGTTGGGAAAGTTGTAGAACCTTAGGACACAGGTACAGCTAGAGGACACATGTCACAGGCTCTCTGAAGATAATACCTTCTTCTGATTCCAACCTGAATTCTCTGCTTCCTGTCTACTGCAGTGTGAACCAGCAGCCACCTCAAGCTCCTGCTGTGCTGTCTTACCTGCCATGATAGACTATCACCCTGTGAAGATGTGAGCCAAAACAAGTCCTTTCTCTACCTTTCACAGAGGATAGTAACACCTGCTCTCAAGTGCTAAGTCTATGCCCTAATGATGAGAGAGTTAATAGTAGATACAGATGAAGCCATCTTGTATTGATTGACAAAGATGGGAAGATACTAAATATATCCTTTTGTTCCTTCATAATAGGCTGTTACATGTTTATTTATTCTCCTATAGCACCATTCTCTAAGACTCAGAACAGAAGAAGGTAGTTTTCTTCAGCTTTCTACTCCATCTCCTATTACGGGACACTGAGGTTGCCACCTCCTTGCACGATGTTCTCAAAAACTTTCTCTTGTAGGTAAATCAATTGAAAAAGAGTCCAACTTTTTAAAAGTTCAATTCCTAGAAGTGTCTGAGGGAAACATATAGATTCTTTTTTTTTTTTTTTTTTTTTATGAATGGCCAAGGTGTTTGCCCACAAGCAGAATTTTTCTTTTTTTTCTGTATCCCATTTTTTTATTAAGAAAAATTTTTCATTCATTTTACACACCAATCAAAGATTCCCATCTTCCTTCCTCCTGCCCCCCCCCAGTCTCCTCTCCCAACCCATCCCCACTCCCTCCCACAAGAAGGCAAGGCCTCCCATGTGGAGGCACATTCAGTAGAGGCAAGTCCAAGCCCTTCCCCCTGCCTCAAGGCTGTAGAGGTGTCCCATCATAGGTAGTGGGCTCCACAAAGCCCATTCATGCACCAGAGTTGGATTCTGATCCTACTGCCAGGGGGCCTCCCAAGTTCTAGGAAATCAAGTGTACTAATGTCACACATAGATTCTTTTAAAAGTTGTTTTTGAAACATATTTCAGACAGAAATTATCACTGATTTATATGTACGATTCTGAGCTTTAACAAATGTGAGATGCACACCACAACTAAGTCCTGTCACTAAAGCAGCTACATGTTAGCTACTGTAAAGTCACACCTGTGCCCTTTGAGCATCTGGGACAGACGAACAGGTTCTATCTGTAAGAAATTGAGAACAAAACATTTCCACCGTATTTGTGAATGCTTCTGTCTTGCTTCATTTTTCTTTCCTTCTGTCTTTATTATTTTTTATTTTTTGTTTTGTTTTTTGAGACATGTTGTGATCCTATTTAGTATGGTGTGAAGGTTTATTTGTTTGTTTTTTAATTTTTCAGTATCTTATATGATATATTTATATCTATAATCATTAGCATTAGTTTTCTGTATATGCTGTTTTCTAGGTCATGCTGTTAAGGTTGAGTTCTGAATATAAGAATAAGCATCTCCTACCTTTTCATATGCTTTAGAATGATTTAATGACATAGACCAGCCTATTGCTTAATAGGTAGGCATGACTCGTCTCCTGCTCCAAAGGTGTTTATGGAGGCAACAGCCTTTGATTGATCCTCCCTCCCTCCCTCCCTCCCTTTCTTCTTTCCTTCCTTCCTTCCTTCCTTCCTCCCTCCTTCCCTCCTTCCTTCCCTTCCTTCTTTCCTTCTTTTCTTCCTTTCTTTTTTTTGGTTTCTTGAGGCACAATCTCACTCTAGGCCAGGCTTACATGGAACTTACTCTGTACCCTAGGCTTACCTCGAACTCACAGTGATCCCCCTGCCTCAGCCTCCAGAGGGCTGGGATAGCAGACATAAGTTGCCATGCTTGACTAGCCATCAGTTTTAAAGCACTCTCGTTCACTCAGTGTTGGGAATTTGTATTAAAATTTCTAAGTTCATTCAACAATTTAGAAAATCAGATGGTGAAAAGCAAATTCATCTGTTTCTTAAAGTACAACAAAATGTAAAAGAAAAAAATATGAGGTCTAAATTCAACGTATTTCCTGCATTTCTTTGGATTGATTTCATTAACTCTTGGCAAACATTTCTTTTGCTTACATAAAGTTTATTGATTCCAATATGGTGTTCAAAAGTGACTAATTGTAGTTGGAGTTTTCCTGTCCCAACTGCCTGCTCCCAAATAACTGACCCAGAGGCTTAATATTACTTATAAATGCTCAGGCAATAGCTCAGGTTTGTTACTAGCTAAGTCTTATACTTAAATTAACCCATATTTCTTATCTATGCTTTGTCATGTAGCTCATGGCTAATTACTTCATTTTCTATATGTCCTGCTTCCTTGGCAGCTGGCTGGCATCTCCCTGACTCTGCCCTTCTTCCTCCCAGAGTCCTCTGTGTCTGGGTGTCCTGCCTATACTTCCTGCCTGGCTACCGGCCTTTCAGCTTTTTATTAACCAATGAGAGTAATACATATTCACAGTGTACAGACGGATTATTCCACAGCATTTCTCCCTTTTTGTCTAATTAAAAAGGAAGGTTTTAACCTTAACATAGTAAAACTACATATGACAAAACAGTTATTAAGTAAGAATACAGGTACAATATCTAGTTTTTCTTTGTATTTGGCAAAATTAAAGAAAATACTCTATCATGTATCTTAACTTTGTGAGTTCAAAGTTTTATATCTAACTTACCTTTTATCATAACTAAGGAAAACTGTAACTATAACTATCTAGTCTTCAATTCCATCAAAGACCCCAGAAAGTTGAAATGTAACCTAATGACAGGGAAATCAGGCTGTCTGGACAGTCACCTAAAGTTCCTCTGCAATGTTGGGGCATCCAACTCTAGCCTACAGGCCTAGAATGTCTGACAGACTTTCCTGTGAAGCAGGGAATTTTTAAGAACTGTCCTATCTTGTCTTGACAAAGTTTGGCAGGTGCCTTTTTTGTGTCCTGCTGGTCCAGTTTGGACAGTATATTGTTAGCAATTGAGGCAAGGGCAGTTTCTTTGCCCACATGGCTAGTTTTTGCCATAAAGAAAACAAATTCCATATAGAGTTTCTTTGATGCCCATCATCTTCTCTGAAGTGGATTGGTGCTGCCAAGAGCAGATATGTCTCACTGTCATGAAAAGCCTTATGTTATTGAATATATTAAATGCCATATTCTGTAAGTCTTTGAGGTGTTTGAAGACCATCTACTTAAATATATCTGTGTATGACCTTGAAAACATACCTGACATGACTATAATTTGACTAATATAGATAACTATTAATCTGCATTTCTTAATTATACATTATATTTTTAAATGAGCTGCATAAACACAAAACCTTAAACAAGAGTAGAAATATACATACAGTATAACAAAATTAACTTTAAATTTGTATCAATAAACCAAAATCCATACCAATGTAAAATATTTAAGATTAATAGGTTTTTTTTGGATTAAAGTAGATTCAATAATCTACCTTTTTATCCTATTATTTCTATATTCCCCCTTTTCTTTTTAGAACAAGATCCCTGAATCTAATCTCCTTTATTCAGCTTTTTTTCTGACCATTATCAATAACAACTTGTAACCAACCCCCTTAAATGATAATAAATATCCTAACCCATTTTTTGAGAATGTGGGCATAGTTTTCTAGACTACTTCCTGATGATTTGGGGCACTGGTAATCTTTAGGGGAACCTGAGAAAATTCAGGATTCTGGGCAAGTTCTGCCTGGAGTATTCTGTGAGGCTGGATCACCTCAACAAACAGCCTTGAAGCCATTCTGGATACAGAATTCTGAGGAAACTGTAACAGAGGCATTTTGAGATGCTGGGTCACCTGGGACATTTGTTTTCACTGGTGTCTGGTCCCCTTATTCTGAAAATACATAAACATAAAGGCAACATACATATCTGCATTAATACAAGTATAATAGACTTGCATTGTACATAAATCAGTCAAAAATGATTTTTTGTTTTGTTTTATGTTTGAGCAGGTAAAATATACATAATGTGTCTTGTAGTTCTTTTAGGTTTTTTTCTTTACGTTTGTAGCCAGATTTTTCAGGGGGTCTTCCTCAATCAAACTTAATTTTTCTTAACCCAGAATAAATCCATATAGCCTTTCATTTCCTGTGGAAATAAAAGTATAACCTCTCCCCCAAAGTAACACACCTTTTGACTTAAATTTTGAGGTCAAGATATTTTTGTAAATATATAGGTTGCTTGAATCTAGCATAATCAATGTCTTTTTCATAATCCAATGTCTCTTAGCAGCCAAAAAAATTTAAATACAACACAATAACATACAGGATCCAGACTCTCTGTGTATTTCCCATCTTTATGTGGATTATTATTTTTTTTATTATTCTATTCCTTTTTAAAGTACTACCCTTTTTCTTTTCTCTCCCAAGCCTACATATATTTTTAAACACACTGTAACCTGTTTAGAGGCTTTTTCCATCTGAATCTGTCTTTACTGCATAACTGTAACCTTTTTTGTCTGCATGAGAAAAAATG
The DNA here is from genome assembly GCA_902168425.1 of Peromyscus attwateri. Classification (NCBI taxonomy): domain Eukaryota; kingdom Metazoa; phylum Chordata; class Mammalia; order Rodentia; family Cricetidae; genus Peromyscus; species Peromyscus attwateri. The sequence goes on along the minus strand of CABHPP010125835.1, from coordinate 19,526 downwards.
CTATACCTACCATGCAGCGTGCTGGTAGAGCTCTCAAGCCCACAAGTAGTGGCTGGGTGAAGCCTCTCTGTACTGAGGCCCATGTGAGAGATTTCAGGAACCCATAATGTTGCTTAGCTCATGGCCATTGGTGGCCAGCTCCATATCACAGGCAGCTCTAGAGAGATGCATCTCTGCATTGCAGCTGGCATGAGACTGTAAGACTAGGAAGCTGTGTTTGTCTCTATTTCTATGCATTTAGAACCTTTTTTTAAGCTTTCTCGGGTTTTATGTGGAAATTCTTGCCAAACGTTTGAGCACCATATGTAGGCAGAGTTTTCCTGTCCTAGGAGCCACTTCCAAATTACCACACAGAGGCTTATATTAATTATAAATGCTCAGCCAATAGCTCAGGCTTGTTATTAGATAACTCTTATACTTAAATTAACCCATATTTCTATTTATGCTTTGCCACATTGCTTATGGCTTGTTACTTCATTTTCTATATATCCTGCTTCCTCAGTGGCTGGCTGGTATTCCCTGACTCTGCCCTCATTCTCCCAGAGTCCTCTGTGTCTGGCTGTCCCACCTACACTTCCTGCCTCACTACTAGCCTGTCAGCTTTTTATTAACCAAAGAGAGTAATACATATTCACAGTGTACAGAAGGATTATTTCACAGCAACTTATACCTCTTTAGATAGGACAGGTGTTTCTACCCTTAATTTCCTAAGAAAGATCTTTAATCTGAAATATACACTAACAAATAGCATGAGACTTGTCTGAACCTGTCAGTTTTCCTTGAGCACACTAGCTGTAACACACTGATGTGTTTACAAGATTATAAAAGTAGTTTATGTTCTTGCCACATTTTTCACCTGAAGCAGAGACCTGCCTTGTTCACAAAGAGTTCTTTGCATGAACAGTAACATGTAAATTCCAGCACAGCCAGCCTAATGTTCTTCAGAAACTCCCCCTGATCGCAGACAAAGGCACCATCAACCCAGAGCACTTCAGCTTCAGCTGGGACACTGATAAAAGCATCTTTTTCTCCTTTGTCCAGGACATCTGTGTCAGGGCTTATCTAGCTCTTCGCCATCACACAAACCTGCTGATCATCCTGTTCTCCATGATGCTGATGACAGGAATGCCCCAGTTAACAAGCAAAGAAGACATTGAATATATCCGGGATGCCCTCACAGTGGGGAAAAATGAGGAGGATGCTAAGAAGTATTTCCTAGATCAGATTGAAGTTTGCAGAGACAAAGGATGGACGGTGCAGTTTAACTGGTTCCTACATCTCGTTCTTGGCATCAAACAAGGAGAGAAACACTCGGCTTAATATTCGGTGCTAGAGCCAAAAGCAATTTTGTGTTCAAACGCTTTGAAATTAGCATGTGTCAGTCATCAGACTTAAATTTAAAATGCAGTAGGACACTCTGAACACTGGCACTTCAGAAATACAGTTTTTTCCCCAGCTGAACTCTTCACCAGAGGAAAAAAACGTTGGCATTAATGATGGTTTGGTTAAATATTCAGCATGCGGCTTCTTTGCTGTTTTTCTTTCCCCTCTCAGACTCCATAATGTTGGCGAACATTCTAAGTTTAAATAGCCTGGTGACTTGCTTATTATGCCTGATGATCTTGTACTGAGTGTCTCTGGAGGTTCTTTAGTAGAATAATTGGTGATACCTGTTGCCACTCGTGTTTACTATGCATTTTGGCTTTCTTGTGTTCTTTCAGCTCCTGGTAGAAAAGGGTGCAAGCACTGCTAAGCTCTGCAGCACTCTTTAAAAGATGTTTCTAAGCATCCCCTCTGTGCCCACAGATGCTGGGGATATGCTAGAAGCAGGGAGTGCCAGTTAGCCTTCTGAGTGCCCTTAGCAATTAGTCTCACAGTGTGCAGCTGGGATGCGCAGATGCTGAAAGCACACTTTGAGCTTGAGCCTTGGCCTCCCTGCTGGGGTAGCTCTATGGTTATGGATATGAAAAATGGAGGTAAGACCTTTTCCCAAGAGTTAATAACCTAATACAATCAGTGTCATCTCCTCTGGCACAGAAACAGGAAGTGACTAAAGGACCCTTCGATGCCTGCACACTCTTCTTCCCCCTTACCCCACCTCCCTTCTTCCTGCCTTGCCACCTCCTGCACTTAGTCCTGGACTTGAGAAATCTTTAAGGACAGTTTTTCCCAACAATTCAAATGACTTGAAAAAGAAAGTCTGCTCTAGGCTTATGGGAATTATAGGCACTTATTTGTGGAGCTGTTCCATGGATTTTTAAAAAGTATATTACTAAAAGATGGGTTCCAGAAAATATTAGTTTCTAAATGTTTTAATTTTACATTCTGAATCTGAACAGTTTTTTTTATTTTTAATGGAAAAAGATAGTTGCTATCTAATGTATTCTAAGCTTATAACACACTTACTTGCATATTCATTTTCCAGCTTAAAGGACTTTTAAAAATTGAGGCATCCTGGAGACCACTGAACCATCTTCCTTTAAAGTATTTTCTCATTTCTCAACTATTATGTTGTTTGTTTTTAGTGTTGATCTACCTTAGAAAGAGATCAGTAAATTATTTAATCAAATATCTTTACCTGTCATTAATTCCATATAAAGAACTATGTCATTGGTGTCCATATTTAAATATAATCAGATACAACTTTTTCTGATTTTTAAATTTTCAAAATAGACACTTCACATAGATGGAGTCCAACCTTTCTTTTGTGTTTGCAGAAGCCAAGTAGCACCTAATTCTGCTTCAAATACGAATCATCAGGGACACTTTAAAAATGCCCTTGCATTTTTAAACCATCCCACTTTCAGTATATTATAATCTCATTAGTGCGGGATGAGCCTGGGCATAGTTTTCTAAGTACTTGAGTTGAATCTAATATACATGCAGGAGAAGAAGCCTTATGCGGCCCATGAAGGTGCAGATAACCAACCCTCCTTGCTCACTGGGCCTTCCATGGCTCATAGCTAGCTACAAAAATAATCCTCATTCCTGGCAACTAACCCCTTTAAAATCGTGCTGTCTCCTGTACAGAGGGCCATGTCCTGTGCTGAAATTATATTCTCTCTATGAATGGAGGTTAGGTGCTTTATGGCATTTCCAGACCAAGGTTCCTGCTAATCTAAGAGCAGGAAGAATGGTGCATACCAATTTCAACCAGAAGCCATTCCTGTGCTTCCAAAGAAGAGCCATGCAGACTTTGCACAGACTTTGCCTTTCATTTGAGTTGCTGAAATGATCATCTTGATGATAAAACAATTACAGAGTGTATCTATATTTAGCTTTTGACACACATGCATACAAATTAGTTCTTCAAATGAGCCAGCTTTTTCATAAAGCTGAAATACATGACACCACATACTGGGTTTCATTCTTCCATTTTCCAAAGAATGTAATTTCAACTCTAGACTTGCAGATAAGCAAAATTCACCTTCACGTGTTTGCTTCCTTCACATAGTTCTTGCAAATGATCAATTCCTGTGATTTCCATACCTTTGAAAATATTCTAGACCTGGGGTCCTCCTGCCACTGGGTAAATACCAACATCTCGTCTCTGTCTTCAGTGCTGAAGTGCTGAGTGAAGAAAACACAGACCACAGGTCAGATGGGTCAGGTCAAAGCAACTTACAAGTGTATCTAAGAGTGGCCAAAAGAAGAAAAAAATACACAAAGCAGCTGTTGTAGACTTGGCCCAATATGACTGTACTTCACTAGCTTTGGTGATGCTCTGAAAAAAAAAAGCCAGAAAGACATTATGGATAAAATATATCAACTAGAAAAAAACCTCTTGATTTGCAAACAAATTAAGTATAGTAAGTATATCGTTTTCAGGAGATGGGTTGTTTTATTTTTATTAGTTCTTTGGAAATTATGTACAATGAGTTTTGTAAAACGGCAAGAGAGACCTTGGTGGGTTGGAGCCAAGGTGCCCCACAGCGGGTAAGAGACAGAGACGTGCCATGCAGACCAAGCTCAGGTGGAGGAGGGGGAAGGGAGAGGGGAGAGGGAAAGGGAGCACAGAGCTGCCTCGTGGGGAGAGAGAAATGGAGAGGGAGAGGGAGAGGAAAAAAAGAGCAGGCATGTGGCTGAGGAGAGAAGAGAGAAGTGAGAGAAGGTGGGCGGGTCCCCACCTTTTATGAGGGGACTTTCGCGCACATGTGCAGAGAGACCACAATGAGCACATGACATTACCAGGTCCCAGAGTGGGCCAAGGTATTGCCTGCTTATGGGCCAGGTCCCAAGGGGCGGGTCTGAATGCTGACAATGAGTTTTGGCCATAATCACCCAAGGCCCCATCTTCTCCCAGATTCACCCCACTCCCCTATCCACAAAACTTGTGTCCTCTTTTTTTTTTCCCTTTTTCCCCGCCCATCCATGGCAACACTCCTAAAGAAAGAAAACTCTTCCTCCCCCGCAGCTATCAATTGCTGATAGTTCCTGGCTAGGGGTGGACTTCGTACCCACCTCCCCTCTCCATGCTGGGACTGAGCTTTCATGGGGCTTATCATAACTGCTCCGAGTTCATATGAGCAGCTGCCCTGATGTGGGCGGAGGACACGGTTTTTTTGTATTCGTTCACCACCTCTGTCTCTTGAAGTCTCTCTGGTCCCTCTTCGTATGATCACTGAGCCCAGAGGAGATGGTGCAGTATAGATGTTCCATTTAGGCTGAGTATTGTGCAGGCTTTTATTCTCTGCACCATAGCCATTTGTGAGTCTCTGTGGTAATCATCATCTACTGCAAATAGACACTTTCTGATGTGGATTGAGAGATATACTTATCTATGGGTGTAACAAGTCATTAAGGGTTAGCTATGGGAATTCTGTAGCATGATTTGGAAGCTGTTAGTCCTATATTAATGGTCATTGATTATATTTTTAAATAAATTAGAAAATAAGTTTCTGAAATTATAATTATTGTCTTTTGCAGGATAGGCTCTGTTTTCCATAACTGGCAATTACATTTAACAATAGGAAGAAAATAAAATAAGCTGGGATTTCTTAACAATTCTGTTGACTGATTTCCAGTTTTATTCAACCTAATAATTCTGGTGAACACATTCAATTCTACTCTTAGTGCTTGTTCACATGTTTTCAAAGGCTCATTTCAGGACAGATGCCAGGGAATTCTAAGCACATGCATGGCTAGCCCTATCTGGCAGCCAAGATGGTCTCTTGTATTTTAATTACAACTGTTAATTTAAATAAAAAAAGAATTTGACATCTTATGTATCTTTTTATGTTTAAACTTCCAAATGTGTCTGAAACTCAAAGTCTTTATTTTAAAAAAAATCATTATTGAGTGCCGGTTGCCTATGAGACACTGCCCAGTGTGCTCGGGAATTGAGTGTGCCAGAAGATGGACTGAGTCCCAGTTCTTACAGTGTTCCTCACATGCTGGTGACGCAGACACTGTGTGTGTGTGTGTGTGTGTGTGTGTGTGTGTGTGTGTGTGTGTGTGTGTGATTTGCGTGTGGGGGAGTGGTTCCTGTGTATGTATGCCCCTGTCTGTGCATATGTGCACCTGTGTGTAGGCCAGTGGTCAACACTTGGGGCCTTCTATTACTCTCCATCTAATGTCTCAAGACAGACTCTTTCACTGAAACTGTAGCTCATGGATTGGCTAGAAGAGCTGGACAGTAAGCCCAGAAGACCTCCTGTAACTGTGACCCATTCTGGCCTCCCTCCCTCTTGCTTACATGCTGGGATCACCCATGTAGACTACTGCACCCTGCTTTTTTTGCTGGGAATACAAACTCAGGTCTTCATGACTGTATGGCAAGCACTTTACTGACTAAACCATCTCTGTAGCCCAAAGCAGTATTGTCAATGAATTTCAAGTCGATGGTCTCCCTTGAAGGGCAGCACTGGAGTTTATACATACGAGGCAAACTCTCCATAACCAAGCTTTAGCCCCAGTCTCTAGTGAGTGATATATTTCTTAATAGGTTTGTTGTGAGTTTGATTGTGTCCCACCCCAAAACATACATTGGAATACTGGTTCCAGTCTCTGTGGGTGTAGCCTCATTTGGAAATAGATTATATATGTATATATATGATTAAGTTAAGCTGAGTCCAATGACCGGCATCCTTAAATGAGGAGGAGTGACAGACGGGGCAAGTACGAGGTTGAGATGACGCTTCTGCAGGCCAGGGAACATGTGGAGGTGACAGAATCCTCCCTTAGGCCCTTCCAAGGATGCATGGGCCTGCCAACATTTTGATTTTGTACTTCTGGCCTCCAGAACTGTGGCAGGATCTATTGCTGTTATTTTAAACCACCCAGTCTGCAATACTTGGTTCTGGTATCCCTAGGGTACTGATACCAAGTAGATAGCTCTACATTCCATAGATTTGTATGGGGTGGGGGAGCTTAAGTGGTAACAGAACTTACATAGCAACTTGATTGATGTTTTCTGCTGTTATAAGAAAGATTTGAACATATATAAAATGTGACGATGGTAGTAATGATGAGAAACACTAATCACTTAGTGGGTAAAAAATAAAGACTTGAAAATATTGAATTTCCAGAAGAATAAAATACATGTGTCCAGTAACCATGACAAGAAATCCAATATATTATTTACTAAACATGTACAATCAAAATAACTTAAATTCATCTTCCCTGTCAGCAAAGATTGGTTACTGCCCAGAACTGGTGCTGACTTGAGAAAAATGGCACTCTGTCATACGCTGTCTCAAAAACAAACTGATTAAAAATGTAAACGGTAGTCTCCAAAGTGAGTTCCAGGAAAGGCGCAAAGCTACACAGAGAAACCCTGTCTCGAAACCCCCCCCCCCCAAAAAAAATGTAAACGGTAGTAAGAGTGTGTACACATAACACGTTTGGGAGGATGTCCACACACCATACCATTTGTCTGAGGGTACTAAGGAACTGAAGCTAAGTCCTCACACATGGAAGACAAGCGCTCTACCAGTAAGCTCTGTCTCCAGTCATTTTTAAATATGTGTACTTCAAAATATAACCTCATAAGTTACGCAGGCTTGCTTTGAGCTCACTGTAGCCTAGGCAGGTCTTGAGATTGTGATCCTCCTGCCTCCACGTCCTAAATGGCTGGAAGCTATAGCTTATACTATTAGTAGTGATTTTTGTTTTCTGTACATTCACTTTTACATTTGGATTTTGGAGAATTTGAGTTCCTTAACCAGGAAGAAGCATTAATATTTTCATTTAAAAAAATTATTCTGCATGACAATCATCTTTTAACTTAGATCATGCCTCACTAAAAGCTCAGAAAAATGTTTCTCAAAAGAAAACTAAATTTGAAGTCCATATTATCAAGCAGTGGCATCAAAGCTATTATTGGAAATTTGGGGCATGAAAATGGCCACGTTCAGGTTTCCTTCCTTATCCAGCCCTATCTGGTGGTGACCTCTTACCACTGAGACTAGCTTTGGTTTGCCTTGAACAATAGCAGTGCACTGGAGAAGGCGGACCTGCCAGTGGCAGCTATCTCAGTCAATAATGTCCTGCCTGCTGCAGCCCCTCAGCTCTGCAAACCTGGGCTGCTCCTGGTCACGCTGAGCTCTCTAGCTCACATCTGAAGTCCCCCTAGGAGGTGCAAACAGCCTCATTTTCACTTCTTATGAATGTCAGATTCTTTTCTAAGCATTTGCTCATTAACACAAGTGAGTAAATCTCCCTGCCTGCTGCTTTGAATTACTCCTTCAATGTGGTTCTGAGTCAGGCACTTGGCAGATGTCCTGGGGGACAGTAGCCTACCAAGAAATGCAAGGTCCCTTTGTGGTACAGAGCAGCACTTCCGTGTGCCTCACAGCAGAGGAAGTATCCTAACAATCAAACCCAGAATCTTCTGGAGATATTTTAAAATTAAAATAGGTTCCTATTGTCTGGCAGAAAACCAGCCACCATTTCCAGCCTTTGCCCGGTTTATGACTGAACAGTGCTTTCTGCAACCAGATGTGTTTGGTGGCCAAGTCTACTCTAATTCTCAGTACACATACACATACACACACACACACACACACACACGTACTCACACAAGCACACACTATACCTTTCCTTTGCATCATCACCAAACACTTGTTCTATAAAGCCACCAGTCCTGTGGCTAGTAAGGGCTTCCCCTGAGGAAGTCTCATAGCCACACAAGTGCCAAGTCCTTCACCCTCCACCCCCACCCAGCTCTGCTCAATCCCCAGTTTCAGTTCTAGAAACTAAAGAAAACAGTCTCTCATTTTTAAAGCAGCTCCTTCCTCAGGCACTAATTGCTCAATGTGAATGGAAACATTCGTGGGCTTTCAGGAAGTAGATGAGCTTGATACCTAAATCTCCAGAAATTTAAAAGATTCTGAGACTCATAAGGTCCTAGAAGAGATCCATGTCGATCCAGCAATTTATGAACAATCATTTTTGAGTCTGAAGAAGGGAGGCAGTGGCAGTTTAGAATAGATGGGACAGTAAAGAGAGTGAGCACAGGCTTTGGCATTAGACTGTCCAAAACCAAGTGCCACTCTTCACTTGAATAAGTTTTCCAATCTATTCAGTGTTGACTCTCCCACATACACGACAGTAAGGCGTAGAAACAGTAGTCCCGACTTCACAGATTTGCTGGACCAATTAAATGAAAGAACAAATGTGAAGCATTAAATTATCACTCAGTAAATGTTGTTTATTTATTGTTTCTGTTGATTCATTGTTTCTTTCAAGAAAGATTGAAGAATAGCAGAAAGCACAGTATTTGATGGCTTCCTCCTTGGCTTGTGACTCCAGGAGCTCTTGACAGATGAGAACCTTGACAGGTGCCAGTATGCTAATTGATGTCTTCCCAATAAGACTTCAAAGCAAAAATAATTTCCATTCAATATCAGATAATAAGAAATCCTTGAAATATCATCAAACTTTTCAGAGGAACTATTCTAATCAATGTAAATTAGCTCATGGTTCTAGGCCTAACATAGATTAAATAGAGATGCTGCAATTAATTTTGAATGTTACTCTCATTCACTTTTTTTATCATCTTGATGGAAGATTTATCTATGTGAAATTCAGTAATTTTTAAATGTATAATTTGATGAGTGTTAATAAATCTATATGCTAATGTATTCACTACCATGGTCAGGATAAAGAACAATTTCATCATTCTGGAAGGGTCTCTCATATCTCTTTGCAGTTAATCCCCTTACATATCTCTCTTTCTTTTTAAAGATTTATTTACTTTTATGTGTATGTGTATGGGTATTTTAACTACATGTATGTCTGTGCATCATGTGCATACAATGCCAGTGAACACCAGAAATGAATATTAGATCCCCTGTAACTGGAGGAGGTTCTGGGAAAAGAACTCAAGTTCTCTGGAAGAGCAGCCAGTGCTCTCAACTGCTGAGCCATCTCTCCCACATCTCTCATCATTTAAGACTAACAACTGAAGGCAATATAGTTTTGCTTTGTCCAGTGTTTCCTATCAACATCCTCCTGTAACATATTGTTTTCAGTGCCCAGCTTCTTTCATATGGTGTAATGCTTTAGAGTCGTTTATGTTGTCTAAACAAAATATCATTTAGAAAAGCCCACTTTCCCACAGCTTTACTCTAGAGCCATACACCTTCAGGTTTAATTGCCTGCTGTGTGGGATAAGCCATGCCAATGGCTTGTGCTCTGTCTAAGATTATTAAGGAGGATCCCATTATTACTTTTACTTTGTTGCTACTTATACAACATAGACCATGTTCATGAACCTCCCACACTGCATAGGTCCGGTGTGATGGCTGGTTTTTATGTCAACTTGCCACAAATTAGAACTACCTGAATAGAGATCCCCATCTGAAGAATTGTCCTGATTGCCTAAATCAACACTGGAGACCAACCCACATGTGAACAGCACCTCTGGTAGCAGCTCAGATTTTTTTTCGCAAGACAAGGTTTCTCTGTGTTTCCCTGGCTGTCCTGGAACTCGATTTGTAGACCAGGCTGAACTTAAACTCAGAGATCTGCCTGCCTCTGCCTCTTGAGTGCTGGAATTAAAGGCTTGTGCCAGCACACCTGGCACAGCCCAGATTTTGCAAAGGGCATGGTGGAAGGACCATTATTACCCTCTTGCTCTCTTGGCCTTCCCCCCTGATGCCCAGTTGCTTCTAAGAATGATTCCTTCGCTAACATAATAACCAGCACTTCCAGGCTTCCATCCTTGACCAGCAGCTCTCTAGGAACTTTCCAGGTTTTCAGTCCCAAATTGGGAGTGTTGAGGTACCCAGCATTGTGGACTGAGCAACTACAAGGCTGTTGACCTCTCTGGTGTGAGATGACCACCGTGGGGCTGCCGCGGCACCCACTTCAAGGACCAAGCAACTGCCAGGTTCTTAGCATCTTTGGTGTGGAACAACTTTAATGTCAGCCATGCAGACTCTTCCCCCAGGATCACTTCGGTCAGTGTTTATCACAGCAAACCAGGACATCAGCGGTGAGGCCTGGAGAATCCCAAGAGTCTGACTTTCCACAAGTTCCTAGGTGAAGCCAAGACTACAGCTTTCCAACACACTCAGTTCAACATATATGAAAAATACAGACCTCAGTCAATCCCATGGTGCCTTAGGCAGTAAGTATAAGATCTACCTCGCCTTGGTGACAGATCCTATGGTCCTTGGTGACATCTGCCTCCTGGTACTCCTGCCTTGTGTGATCCACTTGCCTTACGTTTGAACCACGCTTTGCAACATGTTCCTGGCAAATAAACAATGGTAAAAGTAACATGGGGACATTCCAAATGAGGTTTTATGAACCTGTGCCTTTCATCCCATGGGCATTCTCTAGCTCTCTCATTCTTACATGTTCAGCTTGACAGGGAACTTCAGTTGCTCTATGGGAAGTTTGGTGTGACAAGGAATCCAAAGAGGTCTCTAGCCATTGGCTAAACTCCACCAGCAGATACATCAGTGAGTAAGGACATGGACATTTTCAAGTGGAAGCCTTAAGAGATCTAGAACCATGGCACATCTAACTCATGCGTAGAGTCCTACCCCATGGAAACAAAGGGTTGGCAGAATGGCTCAGCCTGAGGCCCTGGGTTCTCTCTGCAGCCCCACAAGTAGGTAAAAAATATAATATAAGAAAATGATGAGATAATATTGTGCTTTCAAACCATTAAGTTTGGAGACAATTTACTATGTGTTGATAAATAGCTAATATATTTAAGAATTGTTTTGAAGATTAAAACAAGACAAAATAATCCAGATAATGGTGGCTCACACCTTTAATCCCAGCACTCAGGAGGCAGAAGCAGGCAGATCTGAGTTCAAGGCCAGCCTGGTCTACAAAGTGAGTTCCAGGACAGTTAGGGCTTCACAGAGAAACCTGTCTCCAAAAACTGAAGAAAAAAAAAAAAGACAAAATAAATCAAGGGATAGAATAGAACCGAGAGCAGAGTCTGCCTGGTAATGTCAATCAGATCTGGAAATATCAGAATCACACAGCAGCTGCAGCCACTAACCTAGGAGGGAGCCACGTGTGGAAGGTGTGCTGGGTTCACATTGTCAGGGACCCTTCAGACTGAGAAACCTGCCTCATACAAATAAATATAGATACAACTAATGCCCTCAAGTGTCTCAGTGCCTATGCTGACAATCCACCTTGCCTATAAAATCTCATACATCTTTCATGAGTTTGCTTTTTCTTTGACTTTAAAGCTGGATCCTGCACCCAGCAAGCTCACAGGTGATGGTAATAGCGATGATAGCACACAGAGGGTTGTGTTTTATAAAGTGATCATCCACTCTTTGTCAGACACAAGTTCACTGGCAAGCATGGAACCACATGTAAGCTAGCAAGAAGCATGTAAGGGCTCCCGGTCCCCGGCTTGGAGCACGATGCTTAACAAGTGTCAGCCCTGAACCTTCAATTAGAAAGAGGCAATGACAGCCTGAGAGACGTGCAGACACCTTGCACACTTGAAGAATTGTTCAATGTGTTTTTGCTTTTGTCTTCCTTTTGATTTTGGTCAACACCACCACAGATCCCTCAAAGGCAGCTAGAACAGGCCATGGGCTAATTTTAGAGGTAGTATTGAAGGGATGGAGTGCAAAGTCACAGGAATATTGAGACCAATAGCTGAAACAGGTTCAGTGTCACCAAAACCTGTATGGAAGTGGTTCCTGAGACCAAAACCACTCTCCTCTCAGAGGACCTTAATTCATTGCCTGCTAGAAGATTCTGGGAAACAAACACAAGGCAGGGACCATCTAGTAGAGGGACCCGATGCAGCACCCCTGACCAAAGGAGGGAACCTGTGACAAACCAGTGTGTTCTGATGTCTGCCCTGGTGTAACAGGGGACAGGGATACACAGACAGGTCTCTAGACCAGGAAGACAAGATAGATTGTGACGCACTGAGCTTTACATAAAAGGTCAAGAAAATACAACTGCAGCAAGAGTTCACTCTGACTAAGGGACCAGGAAAGGTTTTATAAGGAAGGTGACATTTGAATTAGCTCTTAAGACACTAATAGGATCTCAACATCCTGGAGCGATGGCAGAGGTGACAAGACACAGGTAATTAGGCCTGAAGTGCAAACTGAGTCAACAAATACCAGTGGAGAGCCATGTCAGGAGTGTGGACTAGAGGGCAGAAGAGAGGCAAAGGGAAAACCTAGGCCTCTTGGCTGAGCAGAGGAAGCTGCATTTACTTGAGAGGTAATTGGAAAGCATGAACAATTTCAGACATGTTGGCCATCTGCACATGTGGATGACGAAGATGCTCCTTCATTGTGAATAAACATGGTCCTGCCTAAGATCAAAAAAAAAAAAAAGAAAAGAAAAGGAAGGAAGGAAGACAGAAGGAAGAAAGAAAAGAGAGAAAGAGAAAGA
>CABHPP010125834.1:0-40015 GCA_902168425.1 Peromyscus attwateri | reverse complement strand
CCCAAGACAGGGTTTCTCTGTGTAGCCCTGGCTGTCCTGGAACTTGCTTTGTAGACCAGGCTGGCCTCGAACTCACTGAGATCTGCCTGCCTTTGACTCCCAAGTGCTGATTAAAGGTGTGCACCACCACTTCCCGGCTCGAATAGGTGAGCTTTTAAGCAGCCAGAGATGTTAAAGAGTATGCAGCAACACATTGGCTGCTGCTGGATATTTGATCATGCACTATGAACCCTGAATTTGTGTTAATTAAATAAAATCTTAGGTCAAGAGGTGGAGCCAGCAACCAGTTGACAGGAAGTACCCATAGAGAGTAAGGGGGAGTCTGGGAAAATGGATAGAGAAATACACACAAAGTAATGAGGAGGGACTTTGAGTCTGGTGGCATTTTTGGTCTGGGGCAGTGAAAGAGACGCTCTCTTGCTGGGCCTAAGGAGAAAGGTAGGTTGTTGCTTCTCGGCCCCTCTGAGTTAGCAGGTTTTCACCCCGGTATCTGACTCTGGAGTCTTTATTGGTAAAATACAATGATATGGACTTAGTTAAAAACTACACGTGGCTGCAGAGGCTGTTCTGGCAGGACTTCTGCGTCCCACCGGACCTCACCCTGAGCAGCTGGGCAGTGATTGCGAAGCCTCAGTCAGTAGCTGAAATGGCAGTAGATTCAGGTGTAGCTGCTGTGCTGACAATAAAACAACTGGTAGTCAATACCAATTACAGACATGCTTTTAATTAGAAATACCCATATGCCAAATACTAATCCTCAACTTAAGATTTAATCTAGCTTCACCTCCATCGAATGCAACATTATTTTACTTTGTTTCTCCAAATGTCTATATTGGAGTGATAGGGAGTAGCAGCTGTGTGTAAAACACTTCTGGTTGAAAAATAACACATGAGGCAAAATATTAGTAGCTATTTTCTCCCAAATGCAATAAATAATGCAAATATCAGCAGCCTTCTCTATTCAATGTGTTGCACTTGGGTTCCTCATTTGGCCTGTTGTAAGACCAATGCCTTGAGTCCAGGCTCACTAGCAATGTTCACTTCTGAGGACATCCTGGATTCCAACATGACAGGGAGAGTAGTTCTCATCTCTTCTATAATCTTCCCTTGAACAGCCACATTAAAAATAAAATCAAGCAAAGCACACCGGCCACCCTTGCAGACGAATGAGCTTCATTAGAGGCCCTTTTGTGAAGAACCGACCTTTTGTTGATTATCTGTGGTAAGTCTCTCCAGCGCTCATCCAGCTGTTCCAGCTGCAGCTTCATCATGGCCACGTCATCTCTGGAGGCCGTGGCGAAGAGGGTTTCCTTCAGCTGCAGGAGATGACTGTAGCATGAGACCTGGGACACCACTTCCTTTTGCAGAGCCTGGAGAACAAAAATCAAGACAAGTCTCACTCTAAGAGGACTGACCCAGAGGACCGCCTGAGGCTGGCTTTACACTCTTGTGCAACAGATCATAGAGACTTATTACTTGGCTTATCATTGGCTCTAGGTCACCTTTAACACATTTTTAAAACGATATTGAGGTCTGTAGGGTTTCTCAGTGTCTGAGTATCAGTTAGGCAACTTTGGAAGCTGTGAGTTCCCCTCATAATGAGGAAACTGAGTAGACAAAGAGAATCAAGGAGAATCTATTGCAGAAGAGATCACCGTGCACTGGGTTAAGACGTCATTCCGGGCACTGGGAATGTGGCGTTGCTCTGTGTTAGAGGCTTTATTAGGCAAAACTGAAGAACTTAGGGGGTATTCATGTTATCTGCATGCAATACAACCACTTTATTTTTATTTTTGGTGATTGGGTAATGAACTTCTTGGGTGCTCTGAGGCCATGAAAACCACTGGCTCTTGCTAACAAGAGAAAAATCCAAGATTACAGCAGGTGACAGCCATAAAAAGGATCAAAAGTGAGACGACACAGCACGTAGTGAACACATGTCAAGAGGCTTCTTCCGCCTCCCTGCGAGGCCCCACACAGGATGCAAACAAAAGTGAAGAGGCAGGGAAGGATGGAGTACCCTCCCAGGATGAGGAGGAAGACCCCCAGCAGGTGTTGGACTCAGCGCTGGGGAGGATGCAGGAGAGAGGCGGCCTGGGAAGCAAGGCCAGGGGGTGAGTAGTGCATGCACACTTTTGTCGGGCCACAGTCGAGAGGAGACTTGGCTGATACTGCCGTGTTCAGACCCTGTGACAGAGGCCTGTGGACTGTCTTAGTCTTCTCAGTGCCCAGCACATGTTCATTTTTATGGTTTCAGGATTTGGTGTGACACCTGGCTCACAGCAGGCACCCATCAATAGATATCTCTATCTCTATCTCTATCTCTATCTCTATCTCTATATCTATCTCTCTATCTCTCTATCTCTCTATCTATCTATCTATCTATCTATCTATCTATCTATCTATCTATCTATATATCTTCATTGAACAAATGGAAGAATTAACAATGGGATAAACACAGCAGGCATCACCAAAGTGGGAAGTGGATCCATGCTTTTGTTTTCAGGGAAAGGAGCCACGGCTCTCCTTCTGGAACCACCTTTCCTCACTTGTAAAGAAGGTCAAACTGAGCCTTGAGCCACTTCAGCCTTTGGACAATCCCAGCGTTTCTGGAAAGTGACTTTTGGGAAGACGAAGAGTATTCATAAGTTGGAGTGGGAAGGGATGCGAAGCATGGCATCCTTCCGAAGTCAGGGAGGGAAAAGGCAGGAGGCGGGTGGCAGGTTCAGATGCTATAGATGCCTCAGGTGGACTTTTAGGAAAAATAGAAAACTAGTGGGATGCTGCTTCTCTCGCTAGTTACACTAAAGGATGATATGGAAAGTCGAGCTACGACTCTATCACACAATTAATCTCTTTTTAGAAGCAATTTTGCCTGCTGACTTTTCTGGCCCAGACAGCATCCTCCAAACACATTAATATCTCAAAACCAGCAATATTGTCTGCAGCTTTAATAATAAAAATGTTTTTTTTTTAATTTAAGTTTAGAATACGGGCTTCTCAAGGATGTTTTAAGCCACATTGTCTTTCTGTTTTCCTGTTGGGTCTTCATTTTTTTTTTCTGTCTTTCTTGAATATAACAATCACTCTTGATTTCTTTTTACATTCTATTCTTTTTTACAAAAACACCTTTTGTTTTTTAAAAAAAATCACCTAAGTTCAAAAATGGAGCGATTGTATTTGCTGTCAACCTCTCCTTAGCTATATATTTCTGACTCTCCCGACTCTCCTCCTAGAATGCCAGTTCTATTCAAGTGCTACACATTGTACTGCAGGATTTTCTAAGGCACCATGGACACAGGCCACTATACAGTTCCCATTGTTACCGTGTCTGTGAGTCAGGAATACTATCTTTGTTTCTGTATATCTTGATGTCACACAGTGTTCTCAGGATGGTTAAGAGGCTTAGATATGTAATTAATAAGTTAACTTTAAAATGCAGCCACACAAGACCATTCCATTCCCGTCCTCGCCCTCCGTGAACTTGCCTGTATTAACTGCAGTTCACTCTCCACTTTGACCCTGTCTGCAGAAATGTCCTTCTCTGGTGAACTGGCTATGGCCTCACATCGCTCCAACCAGGTCAGAAACGGGGACAGGCCCTTCTCCAGCCTAGTGAAAAAGAAGAAAAAAGACACCACTTCATCCAAAACTATCACACTAGAGACGTAATCTCTCTAGGTTGGCAGGTCCGACATGAACTGTGACAGATGATGCCCATTGGCTGTGCTATTCCCTCATACCAAAGGGATTAACATCATTTTCATGTTAATCCTCACACACTTGCTCACATCCATACAATGTGTAAAGATACACATACTTCCTTCCTACTCTCAGGCCTATGTCTCAGTGAATACCCCATAGTAGACATTCAAGTTCACTCATCTTGAATCTAGGGCAACTATTTCCCACCGCAGCTCGTCTGGATGCTCCTATTGCCCATGCAGAGGAAGCCAAGAGCTAACACTGCTGACCTCTGCCAGTGGGCCAACAGGTCCTCCAGTGCCTTCTGTCTCTCTTTGGCCTTGTGTAGTATCCCTTCATACTGCTGCTGTAGGGCCGCAGCCTCCTGGGTACACGATTCTCTGTTCACCACCTTCTGGGCACTGGCTGAGAAAGTGCTGACTGTGCTGTTCAGAGACTCCAGGGCCTGACAGAGATCCTGAGGAGAGAGCAGAGGAAATGCAAGAGCTTCCTAATTCACAGGAGGCATGGGCCGAAAGGACTTGCAGTACCTGCAAATGCAGGTGGTGACCTATGTCAAGTTTAATCTATAAACTGTGGGAGCCCACCGAGGTTTCCTAGTGAGACCTGAGCTTGCTTTACCCAGCAGCGTTGCATAAGGGGATGGATTGACCATGTGCATGGTTACCAGGTGTTTGGAAGGGTTTGCACTTGGATGTGCAGTATGCTTCGATGTAGCAAGGGGGAGGTCTTTTGCCCTGCCCCTTGGCATACCTTTAAAAAGCCCTTTTAAAGAGACAGATGGTGCCGGTGGATTTTGATCCAGGTCCTCCCGAAGTTATCCTGTGTTTCTGCCTGTCTCCTCTCCATTATCTTTCTATCTACTAATTCCTTATCCCTCTATCCTCCTCATAGGAACCCTGTAAAAGGTGGGGGCAGCCCCCCCAACAACATAAACAAAGACAGAACAATTGTAATTGTATCTGATAATTGGGATGGTTAGTACTGGTGGTCAACTAGATTGGATCTGGAATCAACTAAGAGACACACACCTCTGGGGTGGGTCTATGAGGATTTTTCCTGGGAGGATTAAATCTCCGTGAGCACTCCTGATATAAGGAAGTCTGGGGAAAAGTTGTCCCATTTTGGCCTTTCTGTCTTCGTCATTTGTGGGTGAGTATACCTACAATGTGGTTGCTATTCCTGCTGCTGCAGGAATAAGGAAGACAGCAGCTCTCCAGGCATCCTTCAATGCCTGTTTGGAACGGCCAAGAGTCCCATGGACTAAACAATCAGGCTCTCAGCCACTCCAGTGTGCAGACAGCCATGTGGGACTACCCAGTGTGTATCATGTGTTTGTCTAGTAGATTCCCTGTGTGGGATACAGTCATTTCTGTCAGGTCTTTCCTAGAGTCATGAAGGTTATTTAAAATGTATGAGCTACTTATTGCTAGAATTTTCACTTTAGTATCTTTAACCTGTGGTTGATCAACCTCTGGTAACTGAAATCCCAGAAGCCCTAACTGTGGCTGAGGGAGACAGGTAGACAGCACCAAAGCATGACATGAACTACGAGGCCCATTTTTCAGTGAGACCCATCACAACGAAGTCTTTTGCTTCAGCCGCAAAGGCAACCAAAGAGTTCAGCAAGTGAAGAGTGTCCTGCCATGACATGCAGCAAGACATGGTAAATGTGAAGAGAAAGGTGCTTCCGGGATGCAGAACTCTGCAAGGAGATAGTCTTTCCCCAAGCTATGGCCTGGGAGATATCTCAGGGGGTAAAGGTGCTTGCCATCAAGCAGGATGACTGAGTTTGATAGCCCTGACCCACAGGAGAGAGAATTGATTTCTGTAAGTTGTCCTCTGACCTTTACACCACCCCAGGTAAGAAATATGTAAATATAATTTTAATTTTTTTTAAAATCATGACAACTATGTTCAGGGCAAGATCATGTCTTAGACGTAACACATTGAAAAAAAGAATATAAGGCTGTACATTTGCACAATCTCAAAATTAGATTATTTGTGAAAATTATTATTCACTATATGCTGAATAGATGAAACTTTAAAATCCCATTCTTCTCTTATAAAATCCACATTTAAGGTGCTATTGTATCTATAGAAATATACACAAAGGTTCACAGATGTGGTTTTTGGTGCCAGGGATGATGTCGATGATGCTGATGATAAAGGAACTCAGAATATAGCAGATGTTACATTATGTGCTTTCCATGTGTCAATTTAATCATTGTGGCTCAGCAGTGAATGCCCTGGAATGCTCTTCTACAGAACTCAAATTCAGTTCCTAGCACCTACACTCAGCAGCCCACTGACACCTATAACCCTAGCTCCAGGGACACTGGCGCCCCCTCTGGCCTCCACAGGCACTGCACTTATGTGTAGATAGCTCCCCATACACATATATGCAAAATTTAAAAAATAAAAATAAAATATTTAGAAATTAATCTTCACACAAATCCTGAGATGTTTTAAATTTGTCTTCTATTTTGCACATTAGAAACTCAGGAAAGAAGAATGATTTGCTTCTAAATGTTTTCCTCTAAACTCTGAGTATTGAAAAACCAGAATGTGATCTTTTCTGGTATTCGAACATTAGTCGAATGTTAAAATAATCACATTTTAGTGCTTAATGTTAAAAATAATCAAAATTTCATCAAATTGGATTTTCCTACTTTCTCTCTCTTTTGTATTAAAATATATAAATGACAAAAAAGCTTTCTTGCTGAACATGTTCAAGCAATATAGATCCTACCATTCTTCCAGGTGTGTGTTTGCTAACTGTTTGTTTTCTGTCCCTGAAGCTGCCTTCCTCTGTAATACAGACAAGTGTGTTGCATGTATGTTCATAAAGCCGGGACAATGTGTGTTGTTTTGCTCATCAGCCAATGTGTTTCCTGTTAGTGTTTCTTTGTGCATGATTCTCTATTTTTGTACCTTTCCCCACATTTCTTAAGGCTGTTGGTTGTTTTGCTGAAGACTGATAGTGACCAGGAGTTAATGTAGCCAGGTCCTAGAAGCCAGTTCTCAGAGATCTGTTAGTCAGGGCAGATTCTCTCACATCTAAATGTGGCTGAATAAGTGTCTAAACTCTGCTCTGCACACGTTATTTTTTTCTTGCACATATAATAGTGGAGAGTGGGAAAGGGATTCGTTGAAGAGATAATCTGAAAACATCACATATTCTGATGAGAAGAGAAATATTTATACATATACATACATATATATGCACATTTACACATCATGTGTATCTGCGTATGTGGTGTGTGTTTGTGGTATGCAAGTATGTGTTTCTATGTGTGGGCATGGGTGTGTGTACACATATGCAGAAACTCAAATTTGAGGTTGGGTGTCTTTCTCAATCACTCTCTACTTTGTTAATTGAGGCAAGATCTGTTTTGAACCTGGAGCTTTCAGTTCTGACTCGTCTAGCCAGCCCTCCTGCCTCTGCTACCCTGTCTCTGCCTCTTGAGCATTATGGAAGGCCACTGTGCCTGCCCTGATTTTCTGTGGGTGCTTGGGATCCAGCAGATACTTAAGTACAAGAGCTTTATCAGCTCACCCATCTCCCCAGCCCACTAAATACATTTTAAATGACTATTTCCTTAATATATATGTATATAATTCCCTTAATAATATATATATATATATAAATGTGAATCATTTGCATACTCAGATGTCTTGCTATAAGAAATGATTATGTTTGAACCATTTAGTTCCTCAACTAACATAAAATATTTCCAATTTTAACTCTTGCAATATTTACTGTTTTCCTTTCAAGTAGGAGCAATCAAATTTTTGAGTGGCTAAATATGAAAAAGTGTGGCGATACACTCTCACCATATGCTCCTGGAGAACTTTGTATGTCTCTGCAACTGAGGAACATATTTTAACAGGATCAGCCAGCCTCTCTGCAAATTCAGACACAGATTGCCGGATCTAAAAAAGAATGGTGGGACATAAAAATAATTTAAGATACATAACAAGGCAGAGGAGGTTATTGGGGACATAGCGACCTTCCTGTTGTAGATGAATTTTCAATGCCTTGACTGCATTTTTAAAAAGTCATTTTAATAAAGTCTAAAATCATTGCATCTTATTTGAGAGAAAAAATGTGAAGACTTAATCTTAACACAATGTATAATGACGTTTGTGCATCCCAAAGGTGCCATATAAATAATTCTGAATGTAGTTACTAACCACTTGTTGGGTTGTAAGCATGTGGTCTTTCTTTATTGCTCCCTTTCTGTAGTGTTTATTGCATTTCTATATATTAAATATGTAACTTCAACTTGCATGGACCAGGTCTTACCTTTATCAGATTCTCTTCAAACTTTTGCTGCTGTGATAAATGCCCCAGGATCGTCCCTTCCAGGCCCCGCGCATGCTCCCGGAGTTCCTCCCAGTATCGCCTTATTTGCGTCAACTTGGCTTTGATGCGAGCAGACTCTCCAGTGGTGACAAACTGAGCAAAGGACTGGGCTTCTTCCTCTAACCCTACAATGCCGTCGATTTTACCTTCTATTTCTTGAATTGTGACCTGATGTTTAAAACGAGAGAAAATGTCAGTGTGGGCTGAATAGGCTCACCTGCATGAAATGACAGATCCCTAGCAGAGACCTACCAGGACAGTTTGCTTAACTGACATCTAAACATATTCGGGTCAGGGGCAAGCAAAGGCCACCTGCTTCCTGACCTCATTTGGGGAGAACAGATGCATAGAAACACATGGAAAGTGCACAGCAATGGTGGTTGTGTTGGCTGGATGGGGAAGACAGAGAAATGGCTACTTCTTGTGACGAAATAAGCAAAAGACTAAGCCTGTGCTCTCTCAGTGCCTCTGGAGACAGGGGTGTGAGGTTTCCTCATCAATCAAATATTCCAGTCAGCTGATCTGGGAAAGCTGTGTGTTCCAGGAACTTACAAAAACAGTAATATTTGCATGTATTTAACTTTTCCAAATTTAATTGAGTATGTTGTATTTACTAATCCCTTTGCACTCACACATGGAAACAGCCTTTGGCAATTTATCATTTATATCTTAGGCAAGTGGTTTCCTACTATATAACTCATCAGTATATGAACCTCTATCATTGGGGACCAAGACACTTGGTCTAAGAGTTTTTATAAAATCCTCATAGGACCTGGGATTCCGCTGCTTTCTTCACTGGCTAGGTACTCTACAGAAAAATAATGTGTACATATCATCCATTTAATCTGGGATAGACAAGATATTTTATATATTAGCCAATGTAGGCAAAAAACGGAGAGCAGCTCAGGATGTGTGCACATATGTGTGAGCAGCAGTGTGTGTGTGTGTGTGGGGAGTCTCATAAACATGAGAAAATGCAAGTCATTTCTCCAAGGAGGGGTGCAAATCAAACAAAATAATGTGAAAATATTAAATGGAAAACACTGTTACCCTAGGAAAGATAAGTTTGTGACTTCTGTTGAGATGAGACAACTTGAAAGAGCTTGTGTCCCCTCAAAGGGCATGACCTTTTCATTTTTCATATGCATGGCTACAGCGGAGTCCCTGGCAGATCATTGTTATCTGAGCATGAATAGAATCGCTATTTCTTTTGCTGTTTTATTGGGTTCTTTTTGAAAAAAAAAAAACTCGTGGGTTCAAAATGTATATTTTCTAATGTGCATTAATAATTTGTCTGCATAATCAGAGCACATAACAAAGAGAACCATAGTTAAGAACAAAATTGCGAGTTCTCAGACCCATTCATGTCATCCGCAAATCTGTGGACATAAGCCATGGAATTAGATCGTGAGGTTGAGAATATTTATGTGTGTGTATGTGTATAGGATATATGTATATATATGTGAGTATATATCCTCTCAGAGATAAGATGGAGTGAGCCAAGAATATAGTGTTGCTATTTATTAGTATTGACTTGGAAATATATACAATGATGAACAAGGATGGGCTTAGATTGTCTTTACAGCCATGCAAATGCTCCATTGATTTTAGCCATAAGCTTGGTTTAAGGTGGAAAGGATATTGCCAATGTATTTTTAAACTTTCTGAATAGTATGGCTATTCAAACCATCAGTTTGAAATGAGAATATGAACCTTCTAAATCAAAATCTTTTGGATTCCACTCTGTTGTCGCATCTGTTGACACACATCATTTTTTTTTATTCATTTCTGCTTAATATAATTCAGATCATTTTTGAAGTGCCATTTTGGGTGTATCAAAATGTATTTCCAGCTTGATGCTAAGAAAATCCACAACTGACTCTATATTTAAGAATTAAATATTTCTAATTTGTCTGAGGAATGGGATGACATTTGATCAATTTTATAATTCAGAATTGCTGTGATAAGGCTAAATATCACAGCAAATGAATTACTGAAAGGATAAAGTAAGTCATAAAGTGTTTGTTAATCTCTGGAAGGAGAAATTTTGAGACCCAACGATTCAAACATGACATTTTCTTTTTCTTAAAATTTAGTGAAAATGATTAAATGACAACTTTTTGTTAGAGTTAAGATATTTCGTGAATTTTATTTTAGGGCTTGGCAGCTGTCTGCTTGGACAGGACAGAAGACAGCAGGCTGTGTCTGCCATATCCTATGGATCTCTGATTGCACAGGATGCCTGATGAGCAAGAGCAATGTCAGCTGAACGACACCTCACCTTCCCACCCTGCACATGGCTGTCTGAGTCACAGCGTGAAATGTGTCCTCACCTTGGCATTTATTCTATTATAGTTAATGGCAGAGGGGTTTTTCATTAAAAAAAAAAAGTGAACAGAGTTAGCAGAAGGAAGTGGCTGAATCTGAACCTGTGTGGCATGGAATTATATAAAACAGAGAATGTATATGTAAAAGAGGGCATTGAGTTCGGAAGGAGGACACGGTGGGGGTTCTAGAAGGAGTCAGAAGGGAGACTAGCTGGTAGATATGATCAAAATACATTGTATGCACGTAGAAAATTCTCAAATAATATATAGATAATTCTCAAATAAAGCAAAGGATGATCACTGCAATCTCAATTATTGCAGCCCATATTTTTTAGCTGCTCTACTGGAGAGGTCAGTGATAACCTGTATACCTATTTCTTCTGGTAGCTGGAAAGCTAATGCAATATAAATGACTCTGTCCAGGCTGCAAGATCATCAGTGAAAAAAACAGCCAAGTCTAAAGGTTTTCTCTATAGAAAGAAATCTCTCTAGCTCCCTCTTCTGATTAATAAAGGTAAATGCCACTAATGCATTTTGGGAAGGTGGAGAGTGTTTTGTTTTTGGGTTTTTTCTTTTCTTTTCTTTCTTTTTTTTTTTTTTTTTGGCTTTTTGAGACAGTGTCTCACTATGTATCCCAGAGGGACCTGGAACTCACTATATAGATCAGGCTGACCTTGAACTTGTGGCAATCTTCCCACCCTTACCTTGTGACTTTTGGAGTTAGAGAAATGTACCACCATGCCTGGCTAACACAGCTAATACTGGGTCTGACATTTGGAATCGTTCTTAAAAAGTGCAGTTAGTTGTAGATGATGAGTACACTTCATGATGTATAAATGTATGAACAGGGCACTCCATGGGCGTCAAACCAAAATCAAGGAAAAGAATAATGCAACCATAAAAATAGTTTAATGATATTGCACACAATATTGATTTGAATCTGTAAGTCAGACAGTATTAACACACAATTTGATCTATAAAGTATCATCAATCATGACTGCTTAGTGGGATCAAATAGCTTTTGGTGATATAAATGTAAGACAGATGTTCTTAAAGAGAGATTATAAGCATAACGTGTGCGCAGGTCACCTTAATTTGGCTGATCTGCACGTCCATGGCAGATGCTGAAGTTTCCAAGGCATTGAGTTCGTTTTCTTTCTCAGTTATCCAGATGGACAGGGTCTCAAAATTACTGCCAAAATGATCCCACTTGATTTTCACCATTTCCATGGTTTTAATACTAAAATTAACCAAATTAAGTTAAAAAGCAGTATCTCCATAAAGAATAGCAAGACATTTCTTTTTCTATACATCACCAGGTGAAAGGTTTGGGGGGATATTTCTGATTCTTCCAAAGCAGAAACTCTCATACGTACTTGATCTGAGTTGCCTATCTGACCCCAGCCTCCCTGTCTCTTCCTGGAATGGGCACTGGAGGAGACAGTGCACATGCTACATTGTGAGTAGAGCTGCTCTTGGAATGTAATTTTATGCTGGCACCAAAGGGTGTGAGCCAACATGGTCCAGTTCTGCACAGGAGCAGCTGCCTTCAGAACTTAGAGTAGGGGACTCTCCCAGGATAGCTTTTGGGTTTCAATAGTTTGACATATTGCCTTTGCTTTTCGGGGTGGGGGGAGGTGCTACTGGGACACTTCATACCGAAATACTTTGGTACAGTACTTGTTTGTGAATGCAGCTAGAGCCGTGGTCTGATTACAGGCTGCACAGAAGCCTGCTGTCATCAGCCTGGGGAAACCTTTGGTATATAACCTATAATGTTCTCTGCGATTCACAGATTTCCTACAGTCTGACTCCAA
Source organism: Peromyscus attwateri (assembly GCA_902168425.1). Taxonomy (NCBI): domain Eukaryota; kingdom Metazoa; phylum Chordata; class Mammalia; order Rodentia; family Cricetidae; genus Peromyscus; species Peromyscus attwateri. Next base: position 27,797 of record CABHPP010125834.1, on the reverse strand, counting down.
AAGACTTTCAGAAACTCTCATTCATGAGCTCCCTGACTATTTACAGATGACATTGACTCTTTGTGTGGTAAGCCTAAAGAATAAGATTTCAATGGGAGAATCTCAGTTGGTATTATCTCTGGATATATAACCAGTTGAGCATGGCTTTCAGTTTAGAAAGAAACTAGGAGACTAACACTTTAGCACTAAACTAACTGATGTCCTTGGGTGAAGGAAAAGTAACAGAGTATACCTGATTACAGAAGGCACTTGATACCAAAACAAACATGGCATCAATTGATTGTCAAATTCAATAGTGTCACAGTGTCAAATTTGAACCCTGTGTATGTCTAATGCACTTAGCAGTGTAAGAAACGCAAATGCAATCTAATAGTGCAGGTTTTAACATAAAATTTAGTTTCAAATGGGTGTTATAATCCACTTAGAAGTAGCTTATTTTCTAATATAGTCTCAGATTTGCTGTTTACATAATTTGGTGGAGTTTATCAAATATAAAGTTGTCAAAGTTTGAAGTCAGAATTTGTTTCAAATAAAATATTGATCAAAATTTAAAGTTTAGGCAAATATAAAATGTTAAATGCAAGGCCCCAAGAGTACTGAAACAGTTTTCACATTCTGAAACCCTTCCTGTGATTAGTCTTGTTTCTTGAGAGTCATAGACTATTATTCAATGTGTCACTAAATAAAAATGTTAGTGATATTATTTTAGAAAAAGCTTATCTCCAAGCTCTGTAGAAGGATTTCTCAGGGACACAAGATTATTTCTTCTTTTCAGATAAATATTAAATGTTTAAAACCAAGATAGACTTTTGCAGGTAATTTCTGGAAAGGGTATGTGAATCCATGGTAATTTGAATACTGAGGCACTATGGACACACTCATGAACTTGGAGTTTGAGATTTTTTTTCTACATGATGTATGCTGAGGCCTAGAACCTATGCTATCAGGATATCTCCTCTTCTAACAGGTGACACTAGAATAAAATAGTAAAAAAAGTAAATTGGGTTATTTTTTGTTGAGATTGCCTCTGCATGATACGAAGGCCACAGAAATGAATAGATATGGCTTAGTGATGAATATACCAGTTCAAGATGTAAACACCACATCACTTGCATACTTTCGTTATTATGGATACCAGTTCCTGGGCTGAGAACAATTTCTTTTTGGATAGTGAGTTGCTTCCTCAAGACAGGTGGGAACATACAGACACCTTGAGATTTTTGAGAGACTGGCAGAGGAGACACAGGAGAGACCGTATGGGATGTGATCCCAGAGAGGGGAGTTTAGAAGGTGTGAAGCACATACTCTTCTTCAAGTGTGTCTTCCAGCTTTTTGACCTGCTCCTTGATTGACTTGGCCTGCTGCTGGAGCAGGTGTTTGTTCCTGGGCCCCAGTGGCATCTCTGAGGCTTCCTTGACGAGGTTCTCAGCCTGGGTGGAAATGCCTTCTGTCCGCTTAGAAAACTCCTAGAAAACCAAAAACAGAACAAAAACAACAGCAAAAAGAAAGATGGTGGAGCTGTTAGGTACGCATCTTAGATTCTTGGATGGTGCATTCAAGGAACTGAATATTCTGCAGAGATTGACCAAGAGATGGTCATGTAATGCTCTGAATAATAGGATGGACTCACATGGGTTATGTAGAAGCTCTATTGAAATATTTCCAAAAGCTCTTGTAGAATTGGTTTTCCACTCTTTCCTGATTTGGGCTTATTGCTCCGAATTCTGAGACACTTAACAGCCATTAACTTATCCTCAGATATGTTCATTTACTTCTGGCCACTTCACAAAATAACCAGCAGTCATCTATTCTTTGAATATAGGGACAGTAGATCTCTAGGCTAACTAATAGAAAGACTTGTTTATCTAGTAGAGGGATATCTTATCTTATACTGAGCACCAATGATTTTCCTTATTTATTTTTTCTCTGTAGAAAGAAATTATTAGTCCCTTGAGATGTCATATAGTCTGTTTATGATGCTGTGGAGTTTTATTTTATTTGTATCCACATACAACATGCTGGAAAGAAGCACAGGTCTTCTGCTTTGCAATTGAGACAGAATCTCTTGGAAGCCAAGCAGGTCACAAACTTGCTACTGAACTGATCCTCCTGCCTCTACCTCTTGAGTGCTGAAATTGTAGGCATACAACACTACACTAGACTTACCCACCGAGGACTCGAGCTCAGGGCATCCTGTGTGCTGGGTCGACACTCTTCCAACTGAGCTGCATCCCCAGTTCTGGCAAAGCTGATTTTTGAATGAGTCAAACCTGTACTATGGTTCTGAATCACTCATTCCCTCTCTTTGGTGAATTACTGTTCAGGCTCTTTTTGTGTGCATGTGAAATGTACGTAATCACATTTTTTTTTTCTGGAGGGGAACTTAGCATCCACCAGCAGATTCATCTTTGAGTGCCTTTCACTGGCAGGTACCAATTATCATTTGTACATCTTTCATAGGGACGAAAGCTGGTTTATCCCACCTGCTGATTTTCAGCAGCTCTGAGCTATTTTAATTCAAAAGTCTTAATTGCATGAGGCACTGTTACATGTTAGGTGCTGCCTGAATCTTGTCAGGTAAATAATGTTGGCTATTAAATTAGAAAAGATAAACCTTAGTGATAACCTTAAGTGGAGAAAATTAATGTCTTATTTCTTCTCATGCAAGCAAATCTGACAGGAGGTTTAAATATTCACCAGCTTCCCTTTTTTAACTAGTCAGCACAGAATTGCTATGTAAATATTTGTAGAAGGCAACCTGCCACTCAAAGCATCTCCCTAAATTCTATAATACCATATGAGAAGACTGTACTTACGAGGACCATTCCTAAAGTCATAACAATACCATAGAAGATAAAAATAACATCCTAGAATCATTATAGCTGCCTGTTTGAAAGACTCAATAGTCTCACATGAGCATCACTGTCGCTGAAAAATGCCAAATATGGTTCAAATAAAACTAGGCAGAGCCTCCGGATAGCACAGAGATGTACGGTATCCTCAAGTATGATGCTTGCTGGTGCCATAGCATTGAATCTGGCTTATGACTACCTGTGAGCTCCCAGGTCATTGCTTGTCCATTTTTGAAGACCATGAAGCTTAGTGTAATTCCTCAAATGCAAGCAAAAGTGTCAGTCAGTGTGGCTGTGCCCCTGTGTTTTCCAGAGCCATGGAGAAGGCAATGTTTGAAAATGTCATACACACACACACACACACACACACACACACACACACACACACACAATATTTTGCCTGTACTACCCACAGCAAATTGTGATGCAGAGGGCTTCAAAGAACAGAAGAGGATTGGCGAAACCAAACTAAACCAAAGTAGAATGATGCTGTAAGGCGCTGTCACCAACGTCCAGAGAATATGATGCACACATGGCTGCAGAAGGCATTGGGAAAGAACTGGCTCTCATCGGGGAGAGTTACAGCTGAAACTAGATTCTGCCCTTCAGTCGTGGAGCAACCTTCAGCCCCATCTCTGTAAACATTCACTTCCAAGCCAGGCCATGTCTGTTGGGAAATTTAACTTGACCTTCCCGTGTGTGCATATCACCCACCAGCACATGGAAGAAGCGAAAGTCCCTTAGCACAACCACCCACGGGTTGTCAACTCGAATAAGAGTTGTCAAATAGAATAGTGAACAGGGAGGTCAAAGAGAGCCCTCCATGTCATTCCACACGCTTGTGTGGCAGTGTCCGCAAGTACATAGCTGGGCTCTGAAAGTGCTTTCTAACTGTGCACAACACCCCAGTCTGGCACCCTTGCCACTTGATTTATGTTTGCTTAGACATCTCCCCCACACACACCCCTGCCAGGCACATCTATTGCTGTGTGACCTTCTTAAGAACTCAGATGACCCAGCTCTCTGTTGCCAGGAGAGTAATATTTGGGGTTTCCTTGTTGGAACGTTGCCCAGCCTTCCATGTTAATGCCCCTCTATCTGGAGCTACAGTACAGTCACCACTCCGACACTTTTCACACCTAATGTTGTTCCAGGAACATCTGTCCGTCCTCCAGCTCCAAAACCTGCTGTTCTCAGTCTTCCCTGACCGAGTTATAAATATCGGGTGTATCCACACCTCTGTCAGGGGACTGCTACTTACCCACTTTTGTGAAAAATCTTAGTTCTTAAGGTGTAAATCCCACTCATGTTCTTGTTTCACAGTGTACTGAAGAGAGCGGGTCATCAGTAAACAGTAAGGATTAATTAAATGTGTGATCATGATGAACTACGATAGTGGAGATAAAGGTTTTTCTGAATGAGTGATAAGGAACCACGTGGCCTCGATGTACCTTGGTCTGCTCCAGCTCTGACGACAAGCTTTCCAAACTGCTGAAGCTCAGGAAGCGTTCGTGGCTGGAACCCGTTTGGAAAAGGTATCTGACCACCGTCTCCTTGTTGGTCTCAAATCGCTCCCATTTCCTCAAGCTGACCTAAATGACAAATAAATAAACAACACGTCGCATCACAGATGACCAGGCTGAATCCTAACACACTGCAGCTTCTCTCTCATTTCCCCAGCTGTCAACTGTAGCAAGTATGACATCCCACGGCCACACCGACTGAGGATGACCCTGGTGTCTTTGATAGCATTTCCTCCCCACGTCTGGGTCTTCAGATGACGTCTGAGTTCCCCAGCGGATGTAATATCTTGTGTTTCTAACAGATGAGGGTATAACATGTAAATAACTGATGAGGGGGGAACAGCCCTTCAATCATTGTCAAGAAAGGGTTGGGGGTGGGGGGGAGCCAGAAGGAAGCAGGAAAGAAAGCAAGAGTGATAAGTAGCAAAAACTCAAAGTCATTTTTGGGTGATGTGTCAACAGCACTCTGAAGCACAGGGTGCCTTAAAGGTGTGGCTGCTGGACTTCTGGGAGATGAGAAACAGTATGACCAAGTTTGTGGATTCACATGAGTGTGCATCACATCCTGGTTCCATTGCGTGTAGCATGGGGACAAGTCACTAGACCCTGTCAAGCCTTGCTGTGATCTGGATGTGACACGTCTCCTGGGAGCTCATGTGTTTGAACACCTGGTCCACGCTGATGAGCTGACTGGGAAGGGTGTGGGAACTTCAGGAAGAGGAGCCCTGCTGGAGGAAGTGGGGCACCAGCGGCAGGCCTTGAGGTTTGGTACCCAGTCCCCACCTTCTGTTCACTCTCCGTTTCCTGACTGTGGATACGACATGACTAGCCAGCCCCTGCTTCTGCTGCCATGCCTTTCCTACCATGATGGAATGCGTCCCCTGAACTGTAAGCCAGAAGAAGAAGAAGCCCTCCTACCCTCCAACTGCTCCTTGCCTGGTATTTGGTTACAGGAATGAGAAAAGCAACCGAGATAAGCGTCTACATGTATGAAACACGCTATTTACGAGACCCCTTCCAGAAGTTTGTCAGGACCAAAAACAATCCGGGTAAAGTACTTAACAAAACGCCACCATCAGCAGTGGAGGTGACACTGGCTCTAGCTGGAGACAGGAAGTCAGTCCAGCCAGAGTGCCCCTGAGCCAGCCCAGCCCTACCTGGATGCGTCGTTCCTGCCTCTCCCTGCTCTGCTCCAGGCCTGTGAGGGTGTTCGCCAGCTTCCGTAGCTCCTCCTGGCCTGGGCCTGCCTGCCCACCCTGCTGCGCTTGCTCTATCTGCTCTTGGAGGTCTCTCTTCTTCGCTGAGATCATCTTCGTCTTTTGCTAGAAGTAGTTGTTCAATAGAATAATAGAAAACGTGTTCTCTATGAAGCTATGCAGGGCTATAATCATGCAGCTCTCAAACATATGTAAGGCAAAGCCTCACATGGTGCAGGCTTGAACCATGTTTTAAAGGAGAGGTCAATAGTTAAAACGTGAATATCAGGAACCCTGAATTAACCAAAGACAGGTGTTTCTTAAACATGGCTTATGTTCTGAATGGTCAAAATGTAGATAATTTGGCGTTAGTATTTTAATTGTGTATGGATTTGGAGAACATTTAACATATGCAACACTCCAAAATAATTTGGTTAAACAATTGATTTGACAGGCTTCTTCAAATAGTTGTTTTCTGTCTTTAGAAAGCCTCACTCCATGTTATCTGTGCTATAAAAATGCAAATGTTATGAATTTTCCTTTCTGAGTATATATTTGAATGGTTAATATACTGAGGTATTTGGGGGAACTCTACATTCAAGAAAAATTACCATATAACTTTAATAATGCCATATAATTTTATGTATTACTTTCAGATAGAATAGTACACCAATCTCAAGTGTTGAGTTTATATATCTTTACAAAGTTTGCACACTCATGTAACCAAGTCCTGGCCCAAGAAATACGGTGAGTTTTAAAACATAATAAATACCAAAAATCTTATCTCTTTGACTTTGGAACTCTGACACTTTTCCAAGGATCAAGAAACCTTTAGCATCAGATCTTAATTTCTTGAACTCCACAAAACATAGATGCTGATGTTTTACATGAATATTAAAGGAATTAACATTTTGTGTATACTAAGTAATGTTAGCATTTTCTACATTAAATTAGCTAGAATTTCATAATTAAATATTTTATTTGAATAATACTTTGATTTATATTGAGTTAGACAAGCAGTATAATCATATATACTACTATACAAAAGCATTTATATAATTTATGTAAATTGTAAATTTTATATTTATATTACTTATATATATAAAGTATGTACTTGTATATAGTTATATATATTATGTATACAGCTACATATATACTTATATATGTACATACTTATGTGTATATACTTATATGTAAGTATAGTGTATATAAGTATACTTATATATAACTAGTATATTCCATCTACACATATATTTTAATGTCTGCCACCAGAGTAACAGGAAACAAGTTGCCTAAAATAGTTTATTATTGAGGACTAAGGATGTAGTTCAGTGGAGAGTTCAAGCTTAGAGTTGAGGTCCTGGCTTTAATCCATCACCAAAAAAGTTTGAAAATAAATACATGGATATAAACATACAAACATATACATATACACATATACATACATACACACCTACACATAATACACCTATATATATATACACATATATACACAATTATACACATACGTATATGCACACACATACATATATTCATATACACACATAATGCATATATATACATGCATACATCCAGATACATATATCTATATACACACATACATATGTACATACATACACACACATGTAATTCCTTTGGTTTTAGTTCTAATCTTTTGCAAGAGCAAACTCACCTGAAACATCTGGCATTTCAAGTAAGTTAATAATTTTGCAAACTAAACTGTCTAGGACTTTGTCTTCCAGGGTACCCTGAAATATGTAATGCTTATCAGAGAGAACTGAGAACAGAACTGCTAAGTGCTTTGAACCATCCGACCGGTCCCCTCTCCTCTCCCCCCCCCCCCCCCCCCCCCCGACCTCAGACTCTATTCTCCATCTCTCATCAGCATTGTGCACGCACGTGGGGAATAAAGAGTACTCTACCTGGTGGCGAAGGAGCAGCTGCTGTGCCTCAAACAGATTTTCCGTGTCTAGGATCTTCTCAGCCTGCTCCTGGCTCTCTTGGGAGCCAGACATCAGCTCCTCAAGGGAACTTTTCACTATTTCTTTGTATTGAACACATTCCCCAAAGTTGCTTAACATTTTTTCAACCTAAATTTTCATAGAAAAAAACAAAAGGAAATCATACGCTAATTAACAAAGTTTGTGGAATATTTTTAAAATGGAAATGAGATTGACAAATTAACTTCACATACGACTAAGCTATAGTGAGATGTTTTAGGGCACATTAGAAAATGCTTTAAGAATTTAATACATTCATTTTTATTTTATGTGAATAAGTGTTTTGCTTGTATACATCTCAGCACTACATGCATGCCTGGTGCCTGCAGAGGTCAGAAGAGGGTGTTAGAGCCCTGGGGGCTGGAGTTACAGATGGTTGTGAGCTGCCACATGGGTGCTAGGAACTTGGCCTTCTAGAAGAGCAGCTAGTACGCTTGACTGCTGGGCTAGTGCTCCAGCTCTCAGAAAGAACTTCTCTAATTAAGCCAATTACCCCACACATGATCATTTTGTGTTTGTGAGAGACTCAAGGTCTATTGTCTTAGCCAATTCCAGATATATGAAACAGTTCTGTTTGTTACACTGTACGTTATACTTCCAGAACTCATAACTTCAAAGTATATGGCCTTTGAATAAAATTACTCCATTGAAGTCTATGATATAGTATATATTTTAAGTGTATGCATAAACCATGTCTCAACAGCTAAATATGGGTTCATATGTATCTAATATCTATTATTTCGCATAGTTTTAAGTCTTATTTAATTGTTATTCAATGGCACAGCCACTTAGAGGAGCCAAGAGTTTCATTTCATTGGACAATATTCTTCACCCTATTAAAAACCTATTCTAAAATTAAGAAAAGAGAAATGTACATGGCTTGATAGCCAAAGTAGAATAATAAAGTTGTGTCTGTTTTATACTTCATATCTTGAGGTCCTTTGATTATAATCCCATGAATATTATCTGGCTATGATAATACCTTATACAAAATGTTGAGTCCATACTATTTAAAACCAGTAAGGGAGAAAAATCAAGAAGCAAATAATAGAACGTTTGTTGAAAATGTCCTTCCAGTACTACTTTGTCCTTCTATACAGCCTTCCCTCTCAACCCCGTGAGCTCTAAACTTGTCCCCTGTTGCCTTCTCAAACTTCCTACATGCACACAGATGAGTGGAAGAGGCCCTGCTAGACATGATATTGGAATGTTTTAACCTACAATGGAATATAGCTTATTCCATTAGAATGCATATTAAGTTTAGAATGAATAGGCCTTTGCTAAAATGGAATTTTTCTGGTCTCCCAACTAACCATTGATGATGACAATGATGATGATTTATTATTACTGGTTAGCAGCTAATGAAGACTTACCTGTCTCAATACTCTTCAAGTCCTTGACCTAAGGTACTGAATTTAGTCTTTCTCACTCCCTCATTAGTGTATTTTAAACTCTGTTTTAAAAGTAAGGAAATTGGGGCCCAGAGACATTGAAAAAAATCAAGAGTATATGAAAGTAGGATATAAACTATAAGCTCTGTTGCTGGGTTAGTCTGACTTTTAAGCATCTTTATTACTTTTTCCTTTTTTTTCTTTTCTGCTTTTTCTTTGTTTGTTTCTTTGTTTATAGATATACACTCTTACCATGTAGCTTAGGCTAGTCTTGAACTTGTCATGGAGCCCGGGTTGCCCTTGAACTTCCTGTCCTCCTGCCTCAGCTAGGAGTACAGGTATGCACCATGACATCATGCTTCTCAAACCCTTTTTCATAAACTTTGAGATATATATCTTTAAGTGATAACAACATAATGATGCTTTCAATAAGAGCAGACACTATTTGACTGGTCATCTTTGGACTTCAGAGACAGGTCATTAACTTGAACTAACCAGTTCAGTAACATTGTCCATAACTCAAGCATCCTGCACCTCTTTCCTAACAATCTTCATATAAGTAACTAAGGTTTCTTTGTAAAACTACTTGCTAAACTACAACCAAAACAAGGATGGCCCTGCCGCCTCCTCTCTCAGCTATAGCCTCCTCCCTTGGACTCTGTTGCTCGTAGTAAATGACGTACCTCTGATTGTAAAGCCGCAAGAGCCTTGAAAGAGCTTGACAGTTCTGCCAGCTCATCTCCACGCCTTTGGGCTTCATTCTCAGAAGAAACGTCCATCAAATGTTTAAGCCTGGATTTCAGCCAGCTGAGAGTCTCTCCTTTTTTGGTAATGTCATTTCTGATCTCCTGGAATGAAAGGACACTTTTTATGAACAAAGGGTGGTCAGGAATCACAGCTTTCTATCAGGAAAGAATTCCAACCCAAGAAGGTTTGTAAAATGGCAGTGATAGAGTGAGGCAGCTGCTCTATCACAACAGAACCAAAGAGCCCATGGTACTCTTCGCACTCAGAGTGAACGAGTACTAAAAGGAAGGGCTTCCCAATGGCCGTACCTAATGGGCAAAGCCAACATGAGCATACTTTTAAAAATTACCTTCAGAATTAAATTAGATGCTACATTCCCTTGATTACAACAAACTTGTCTGAAACTACATGAAACTAGTCTGCAATGGTTCATAAGTGGGACCAAGCTCTAACTAGCATAGAAGGTTCACTACCCACAACAGTGCTGGGTTGATTCCAAAGCCCTAAGTCTCCAGGACTAGTTATAGAGGGCATGGTCCTGGGGCAACCATTTATACTAGCTATGGTTAGTCTAGAGCAGGGGCAAATGCATACCAGACAGGAAACAGCTAGCTTCAAAGTTGGTCTCTGCATTCTAAGTTTTTTTTTTTTTTTAAAGAACTAAAACAGCAAGGAACAGAAACCCATTTTCTGTATGTACACAGTGATGTTATTGAGTCCTCTAGTAGTACCTTGGGCAATCATATGAGTTAGTCAGAGAAAAGAGGACCCCAGAAGACAGTGGCAGAAAGACAAAGCATTCTCTTTTATGGTAGTAGATACATGACTTTGAAGGATTAGAATGGCTGAAAGAGAATTGCACTCTAGTCTATGTATACCAAGTGAAGGTCTTTCTAAGGGAGAGGGCTGCAGTGTGCTAATAAACATGAATAAACATGAGTTTCAGATCTGGAGCTCTGTTACCTTGGCTGGGTTTGTTGCTTCTAAAGCAACAGAAATGAACCAGTTCAGTTTGGTTACAACAGAAGAAAACTCAGAGAATCCCCTACTGTCTCTGTGTCCTCAGGTTGTCTGGTTAAAACTGGATTGTACAGAAACACACAGTATTCTTGTTTCCAGTGACAATTCTTAAATCTATGCTGTGTTGTACAATTGTGCATGCTACTTCCTGCTCCAGCATTCCCCCTTAGGTAAAGCTGCATCAGAGACATCATTAAGTGTGCTTAAATCTCAAAGCTATCAACAGCTCCATGGTGGTGGTGGGGGACCTACCCTTACCACAGTAATATGAATAGACGTTGTCTTTAAAGAAATTTATAGAAACCTGATTTTTTTATAGAATGCACACACACACACACACACACACACACACACACACACACTCCAACAAACAAACAAACGAACAAACCAGTTACACTATGAGTGTTCAATTTTTGGAAATTTTCCTCTAGAAAGGACCAGCTCAGAACTTACATCCACCACACGCTTAACCTCATCATGGTTGGCCGTATCGATGGCTTCATCCTTGATTTTCTTCAACTGTGACTCCTTTTCAGACACCCAAGAAGAGAACTGAGAAAACCTGAAAGCACATAAGCACTTTATGATGAAAAAGGGGCACTCTCAGGAAGGTGCGATACATTTTCTGTTTTGAATTCATGGACGTGGAGCCAGTGATGACCAAATTGATGGCACTTTCTGGAAACTTTAATACGAAGTCCAAGGCAAGTGTGTTAATATCTGAAGTCAATAACTCTGAGGAATGGGATTATTGGACCTCAAGAACACCTGGGTTATTTTGAAATAAAATCCAGACCCTGTTTGGACTGAAACCCACTAAACAAAACAAAACAAATAAAATGAAGTACCTTTGTACAAAAGCATGGGCAAGATTAAAGTAATCTGGTTTTCTTACTGCCCGAAACCAATGCTATACCACCCCCGGTTTTATAATAATCTCTGAAGGAAAGCATCAAGATGGACTGGAGATGTTTCTGGAAATGCTGCAGTACCTGCTAGTATAGTCCTTCCACTTGTCTGGGTCATCCATGAGCATCATGTAAGTGCTGTCAATGGAAGCTTTGAGGTCTCTGAGAGCCGTGTGACAGGCTCCGGATGTGTCCCTGACTGGGTCCCGGACTGGGAGCTTCACACACAGTTCCTCTATGAGCTGCAGCCTCTTCTCACAGAGATGATGAGGACCCTTGTCACTGAAGAAAACCTAAGACAACATAAACACTTTCACTACCTTGGTGAGAAGGTACAGAATACCTCTATATTCTCACAGAAAATCTAAAGGCAGATTCACAGGGGGATCCAACGTAATAAGACCATTTTCCTCAGGCCATCACATCTTTAGGTATCTTTACATAGTTATGCATTTTCTATGGTGTGGCACATACCCTGTGTTCCTTGATGACCTTCTCGCTGCCTTCATGGGGCACCAGCTTGGTCTCTCGCTCCAGCTCAGCTCTGCACTCTTCCACGGCAGCTGAGAATCTGTTCTTCTCCACATCGATTTTTAGATGGAGCAAATGATAAGGTGCCTCTCCTTGGAGATCCTGCATCCACAGAAAGATCCAGAGAAACAGAAGGAGGCTTCTGAGTAGTCATATGTCCCATTGAGATGCCGAAATGTCCTGAACTAGTCCTCTCTTACTTCGAACTCTCTGAACTGCAGAAAAGGTTCTAGGACACGGATTTCTTACGTTCCCATAATCCCCCACTCACCTTCCACTGTTTGTGCAGTTTCCTCACGGCCTCCTGCAGCCCCTGCTGCTCCTGTTCTGGGAGGATGTCAGTGAGCTCATCACAGGCTTTCAAGAAAGCATTGAGCACCCTCTGGTCCAGCTGGCTGAAGAATTCCTATCACAGAGGGAGGAAGGGAGCATGGTTAGGATGCTGTGCAGAGTAAAGACATCACAAGACACGTCACATCGAGCCTTGTAGCCAGTAGTTGCTTTCATCAAAACTTTAGGCAACTCTATCTTTCTCCGGGAACAAACTATAACCATCCGCGGTTATGAGTCAGACGTCATCACATCTGAGATTTCATTATTTCTTTCTATATTTTAAGAGAAAATATCTTTGTGGTTGCTAAATTGGTGGGGTAATCTGAAAAGCTACTAGATTACCCCTAGACCTTGATTCTATGGTGATAGGGATATAGGTCCTCTTTAGTAAATTCAGAATTACAGTATGGGATCTCCATCCCTCACTTCCTTACCTGTAACATGTGTCAGTCATGATGGCCATCATGAACCATCCCACACTCTCCCTGTGCGTACTTTAATACTTGTGCTGTGGATGGAACTGTGTCCCGCACAGAGCTGTATGTCAGAATCCTAAGCCCAAGGGTAGTTAGATTTGGAGCCAGGACCTCAGGGTCTATTATTTTTAGATGACATCATGAAGATGGGACCTTCATAAGAGTGATGAGGTTAACAGGAAAGAACTTCCAGGCCAGGTCTCCTTCCTGACATATGACAACATGAAAAGTGTTCATCTGTCAGCCAGAAAGAGTTCTCATGGGAACTCCTCCATCATGGCAAGCCAAGCTCAGACTGTAATCCTCGAGAATGGTGAGAAAATCCACTTCTGCCTTCAAGGCCAGCGAGCTGCTATTTTTTTACAGCAGAATGAGTGATAGAAGCCACACATGTATGCACACTCAGTCTAGACCATCCTCAGCAGTATGTATGCAGAGAGATTTCAAAACCACAGTGATTCAAAGCAGTGAGAACCATATATTCACAATTATAAAATGAATAAGATCGATTCTTTGTGTTTTGTGGCCACAGACTATGACAGAGTTCTAAAAAACTATGTCCCCAATACATGCACCATTTTTTGTTAGTATGGTTTATATTCAAATACCACTGAAATCTCAAGAAACACAATTAAAGTGCATATCCTTACAACACTATCCATTACCCAATACCATTCATCTATTACCAATATCTTAAGTACTAATGGATTTTAAATAAGAGAGAGAAGCATGAAGGTAGTCTCCCAATCTTATATGACTGTGTGTCCGTTACTAAATACCAAGTGACACGGAGTCTATACTATGTTATAATATGCCATGGTGGTTTATTAAACGAGCATGAAAGGCTTAGTCACTCAGTACCCAATGACGTGGCATCTATACTATGCTATAATATGCCATGGTGATTTATTAAGTGACCAGTGAAGACCTAGTCACTCAGCACAATCTATTTGAGAATAAGTTTAGCTAAGCAAAACTTTCTAAGCTTGTAGTTTAAGAGTCTAAGACATCCTTACATCTGCTATCCCGGGAGCTCAAGAATGGTCCCAAGTTACCCGGCAAAGCAGTTTCTCTTGCAGTTCTTTTGTTGCTGTTTCTGGGGTCTGATGCCTTTAAAGACCATGCCCTGCTGGCTTCCCCTACTCCCCTACATTAGGTCAGTCTTTTTATTTTACAGTCTGAGATAAGTTGTCCGCACGCGGGGTTCAGATGTACCACCTAGAGCAGACTCACTGTGTGTTTCCGAAGGAGTTCCTCAGGATCCCCCTTTTCTTCTAAGCCTTCCTGAGCGACCCGTAGCACCTTCTCCAACTCTGCCCGAGACTCCTCAAATTTCTTCATCAAACGACTGTTGGCTTCCACATGCTTCTTCCATTCTCCAGTTTTCTTGATCATATTCTTAATGCAAAAAATAAGTCACTCCTTGCTACCCTTGCATTCCCTCCAGGAGCCCCAAGCATACCAACATCCACAAAGGTGAGAGTATCTTACATAAAATGAGGTGGTGTCTGCATGTAACATAGACACATCATCCAGCATCCTCTAGAACTAACTCATCTCTAGATGACTTTTAATAATACATCAGAAATGCTATGTAAATACTTGTATTATTTAGATAATAATGACAAAGAACAGAGAGATGTACATGACATGTTCAGTACCGAGGTGAGTTTTTCCTTAAACTTCAACTTCCAGTTGATACAAACTATAGATGGACCACCTGTAGGTTTGGAATACACTAAAAACCATAACTGGAGGCTGTTTTCTCAGTACGGAGGCTTCATTTGGCCAGGTGGTATTATGGCATCACTGTGAATTATTAATATCATTATTTGTTTAGAAAGTACTTGGAGGGAAGATATTTCATTAGAAGATTAATTCATTAGAAGGATATTAATGTTAGGGAAAAAGTAATAAAACATTTGGTTTTCAAGTACCAGAGAGTGAGGGCTTCTGTCCTCACTCTCGATTTTCCTGGACTTACATGTCTAAAGCAGGGAGATGAACTTACCTGGAAGGCATGATGGACATCTGCTATCTGTCTCTGCAATTTTGTGTGGTCCCAATGCTTTAACACAGGGCTCAAGGTGACGAGCTTCTGGACACTCTGGCTGCCCTTCTCAATGAGTGTCAAGGTTTTCTTACAGCTTTCTTGACAAGCTAACAGTTCCTACGGGGAAAGAAAAGACACAGTGGTATTAGTTACATGCTGGAGTGAAAGGGGTGGAGGGGGGAAGAAAGGGAGGAAGAGAGGGAAGGAACGGACAAAGAGAGGAAAGGAGGGAGGGAGGGAGGAAAGGAGGGAGGGGACAAAGGAAGGGAGGCACCATTGTAAGTAACAGCATTACACAGTGTTTAGACCTTAGTGAGCAATAAGTAAAATCAAAAGTACAGAGAAACAGTTCTTTTCAAAAGAACTTGATTTAAGCATTCACTGAAATCAGTGCTTTTTATACGAGGCATTTAAATGTCACAGTGAGGTTTTAGACTTCTTTATGTTTCATGCACATCTTATTAACATTAAGGAAATGACAGAACATAAAAGTTGTCTATTTTCTGCATTCTTCTAACTGGCTGTTGGGCAGGCCTACAGCTTTTCAAGAGGACAACCAAAACTAATATACTTATCAGGTTTTAATGACACTAAGTAAATTTAACACAATGCACACTTCCTTTAGTGAACCCAATGCAACAGATTTTACATCACTTGCGCATGCTAGATTGGAAAGGATACAGTTCAACTATCCTTCTTCCTAATGAGACCTAATCAAAACAAGCAGAAGACTAACAGGCCTGGGGAACTGCTTGCTCTTGCCACACCCTTCAGATGGGATGCAGCAGTGACAGACAGGACCCTTCTCTCTGCCTCTCAGCCTTACATCCTACCAATCTTGGCAGTACTTAGAGTGGACACTGGAGGCAGTGTAGAGTCCACCTGGAGATAGAGTCACTTCGACCTTGAATGCATACCACTTGCACTTCTGTATTTTCAAATGTTTTGAAAAGAATATTCCAACTGTTCATTTGGATACCATTTTGGCCATCTATAGGCAGATATTTAAAGCAGGTCTCTTATTTCAACAAAACAGAATTAGGGCATACCTTTTCCTTTTGAACAATTAGAAGTTCAAAGGGTAGAGATTGAAAATATATTATAAAAATGTTAATATTTATTGTCAATAGTATCACTTTAATGATGGAAAGATTATTTAACCATATTTTAGAATAATTTAGGAGGCTAGGGAATGTTACCATTCCTCAATAAATGAATTTTTATTCTATATGTCATAATATCATTAGAATAGATTGGTATCATTAGAATGATGATTGTAACTATACTATTCATAATAATAATAATGTTATAAATTATTGAATATTTATTGTAAGATGTGACCACTGTTGGCTTAATGAAGAAACTAAAGTTAATGAGTACTTAGCCACGTGTTACAGCACCTAAACTCTGACTGTCCAGTTGCTCATTTCAGACACACTGCTCAATCTACTAGCTGAAGCTGCCCCTTCCATGAATTTATTTCAGTTAGTGTAGTGGCGAAGGTTTCCTACTCTTATACCCTCATCAGAAGGACAGACCCATTCATAATAAGTCAAGTAAACAGCTTATTTAACTGTACTTCTCACTAGGAGATTCTGAGAACACAGATATACTCACTAAATGTAAATATAAAAATTCATAGCAAGCAAATTTACATAACTTTATGGTTAGTCAAACAGACTGATTCCCACAGTCAAAGAAAACATACCATAAGACATATATTATAGATATCTGGTTGAAATGGAGTACAATTACATAATTAATTATTCATTTAAAAAGCATATACACAACGAATCAAGGCATGAAAAACTTGTGCATTTTTTGAAGAAATTAACTATTTTATCAGCTAGTGAGGTAACTGATAAGGCCCCAAGACACATGTGTAGAGCATCACCAAGAGAATTCCTAAGAGAGAGTCAACAGAAAGATGATAAACTCGAACACTTACATGTTTTTCCTATTCTCCCTAAAGTACAAATGAAAATACTTTACATTAAACTTTCATTGAATTTTATTCATGAAATATAATCCATAGATTTTCTGGAGGAAATACAGAGTTAAACAATTAAGTAGCCTGTGTTATGGGGGCCCTTTCTGTTTCCAGACAAGGCAGCAGATTTGGCTGGAGAGCCAAAGTTTTTCTGAGAGCCATCATGGAGATGCCACCTCCCACATCTGGCCTTCAGAAAGTCTGGTCTAAGTGTACGCAGAACAGACAATGAGAAATGGAAGCCAATTGTCATCAGCTCAGG
The DNA here is from genome assembly GCA_902168425.1 of Peromyscus attwateri. Classification (NCBI taxonomy): domain Eukaryota; kingdom Metazoa; phylum Chordata; class Mammalia; order Rodentia; family Cricetidae; genus Peromyscus; species Peromyscus attwateri. The sequence goes on along the minus strand of CABHPP010125834.1, from coordinate 10,515 downwards.
TGGCCGGCTCAAAGATACAGAGAAAGTTTTCTTCTCTGGATAAGACATACACTTTGGTTTGAGCTACTTATACCCTATTATTCTGGAAAAAAAAATACCTTTCATACTAACTGAATTCTATTATAGTAAAAAATGCTCCAACCATATTAAGTACACTTTAAAATGAGGATTTCTCTGAAAGGGATTTTTCTTACCTGGTGTTTTTGTTTAAAAAGAGAGCTAGACTGTGCCTCATGCTCAAGAACGGATATAATCCCGTTGACTTTTCCAAGTGAGTCGTAGAAGGACGTGATCTGTGTCTCCAGCTCTTGCAAAGGAACTGACAGCTGCCGGGACTCAGACAACAGTGGAGAGTAACATTCTTTGACCTTTGAAAGTGAAAAGAACAAGACAAATCCATGAGAGGCCATTGGGTCCTCAAAGCCCCAGCACTGTGCTTAGTTCTCAAGAACCTTGAGTGAGATGCTCACTTGGCATTTCAACATCTCTGAAGATGGTTCTCTTATTTTGTGCTATGTGATTAAGCTTTGCTTTTTTTTTTTTTTAACCCACAAAAATACTATACCACTGAGACAAATGAAGGGCTGTAGAGCTTTCTCATGAAAATTCATCTAAGTTGTCCATCTGGATGGCACGTCAGCATGTGAATTATTGCAGTCAGAGCGGCAGATGGTATCAAATTCCTCTTTAAACACCATGCTATTCACCTTCACTTTGGCACTGAAATCTGATCTGAGGCAGTCACGACTTATCACCACATTGTCTAGAGGACATGAGGCTTCTAGTTTGATGTTCTTAAGCTTTTGCCCATGAACTGTGAGCCTAGACAAACCTGTTAACCACCTCTTCCTAGATACCCATTGTCCTTCCTCATCAGCTCTAGGCTTTACCTTTCTCTGTTTGTGAATGTTGCACTCATCCAAAGAACATGCTATACACCAATTTATTCATGGAGGCTCCCATGTTAGAGGATGTCGACACAGTCTAAACTGCCCATTCCTCATCTGTCTTTGTTTTATCTCTACATCTACATTATCTTCATGATGAGGCCCGAAGTTCTTGGTATTCCAGAGTTCTGTAACCTCTCTGCCTGGCTGCCTTTGCATTGAAGTCTAGATCTTATAATTTTCAAGGAAATCCCCTCCCTCCTTGTTATCTTAAAGTTTCATCCAAAGTACTATTAATACTCTCAGAAGACCAAGAAAAGGGAGGTACTCTATACTAACAATAAAAGTAATGATGGGCTGACTACACCAGCACTGTTCCACAAACAACACTGTTGCAGAGGTGCACACGCAGAAATATGTTCACATTCTAGAATATATGGTTGAAAGATAAGCTCATCAACTGAAAGCCACTGTCTCTCTGCTGCAAAGAGACTCCATAGCCATTCACTTGAACAACCCTGAGAGAATCTACTTATATCTACCAACTCATTGTGTTTTGTTGATCTTTCCTGGGTTGGAGAGAAAGGCTATCAGCATGCTGCATCCCAAACAGCAGGAAGAAAACATGGCTTAAACCAGTCTGGGTAGACACTCCTGTCAACCCAGCACCCAGGAAACGGAGGCAGAAGGATTGACGAAAGTGTGAGTCCAGCTTGTGTCCCTGGTGAACTCTAGGACAGCCAGGAACACATAGGGAGATCCTGTCTCTAAAAACAGTGATGGTATTAACAACTAAAAGAAAGAGAAGAGGTGGGGGAGAGACAGAGAGACAGAGGCAGAGAGACAGAGAATCTAGCTTAGATGAACACAGGACACAATCCACTTTCTCAGCTGTTGTCCAAACCGCTGGACCTGCACTTGAATGAGAGGTGCAAGTCGCAAACCCACAGGTATACAGTCCAGCAACTTATTGGAAAGTTGAAAACAGTGGCTTTTTATTGTATCTGTTTTTATTATTATTTTTTTTTTTAGCAAATTTTGCTGGTGCGTAAGACTAAAATTGTTCATTACTGTTAAAACGAATTCTAACTAGAATGTTAGAATAAAATGAACTGAACGTGATATTTATAAAGTATGCCAGACTGACAGTATTTTCAAGCCTATTGTTCTTCCATTTTCCCTTTTCTTTGCATTTGTTCATCTTTTCCATTAATTCTTCAATAGTCATTTCCCCTGCTGGTCTCTTTACTCTCACTCTTCCCCCTCACTTCATTGACCTTCATTTACCCTCCTCACACAATCCTGAGACTCACATGCTGTTCCTCTTACTTACTAGAAGGTGATCACCTGCACTAAGTTAATTTTGAAAACAATGAACTCAACATTTGTGTTTAGATAAAAGACTCTAATGGAGCTCTCAAAGCTCTTAATAAAAAGACCCTCAACAAGAGGGCCCATGCTAGCAGAAAACATGAATAGACAGATCAGATTCATATGAAGTAAATCTTTTTTTTTAAAAAAATAATTTATTAACTTTATGTGCATTGGTGTGAAGGCATCAGATCCCCTGGAACTGGAGTTATAGACAGTTGTGAGCTGCCACGTGGGTGCTGGGAATTGAACCTAGATCCTCCGGAAGAGGAGCCAGTGCTCTCAACTGCTGAGCCATCTTAATAAAATCTCAGCTCAATATCCAGTCTTCTCTTCTTCCTCTTTGCCCTCACCTATCTCCATCTCTCCTTTGCCCTCTCTGTTTTATAACATTGAACTACCCTCTCCTCAAAAACACAGAGTTTTCTAATGAAGCAGAGCCTATATTAAGAGAGGTGTCAACTGGTATCGGCACCCCATTTTATTTTTCAAACCTATATTGAAGTTTCTAAATCAAGAATCACAGTATGGCTCAAAGGGATAATTAGTGGACCAATCAAGGATGGGTAACCAAAGAGGTAGGAAGCATCTAAAGGCAGTACGGTTGTCCCACAGCATGTCATAGTGTGAAGTATTTTCCCACCTTGGCTAGTTGTTCTTTGAGTCTGGACATGGTTGTAAGCATTTCATTAGCTTCTTCTTGGGGACTTTCTTTGGCAATGAGATGTGCTGTCTTGGTAATCATCTTGTACTGAGCATCCATTACAGGCACCCTCTTCTCAATATCCTGTGGAAATCATTAAAGCCGCTCAATTGGTGCACAACACATCTCATGTCAGTTGCAGAATCCCACAAAAGGCGGGGCAAAAATCAATATGCACCGAATAAAATTCCATCCTCACCACCAACTCCTGTAGCAAAGCCTTTGCTTTCCTTTTTAACTGTCATGCAGGCAACACTATCCTAAATGCATACATTAAAAGTTCTTTTTTAAAGCAATCGAATATTCTTAACTCAACACCAAGATTAGTTGACATAACATTTATACTTTCTAAAATATGTTACTGCAATATGGAAATACATATGTAAATGCATGTAAATAACATGGGGAAATACTGACTTTAAGAATTAAACTGATATTTACTTTTTAAAAAAAACCTATTGTCACTGGAGAAAACTTAGAAATTTAGTATGGTGGAAATTTTAATTTCTTATCATCTCACACAGTGGCAATTAAAGTCACTACCTTACTACAGTTGCTACTCTTTTCTCATATGTGTGTTTATACTTTCAAAAGTTTTATAAAAATTAAAAAGACAACACTTTGGTCTACTTTTCTCATTTAAAAATTCTTCAAGTTTCTTCTGTTATTAGATAATTCTGTTATTTCACTTTTGAGATCCATCAGTTTTTAGGAGGATGCAAATGCCAAATTCATGCACCAAACCATTCATTGTTTAGGGCATTTATTTGGAACTCCTGTATAACATTATTTTTTGTTTTTTTTCCTGATATTTCATAAATTTTATGGAGGAAAAAAATTCCATTTTGGAAAATTACTTTGAAATTACTTCATATGTTCAAAAGATACCTTTTTAAAATTCAAGTTTATTTTCTGTGAAAGTCAACAAATATGTAGACCCATCAAAATGATCCTTAAGACACAAAAAAAGCTTTTTTGATGACCTGAGCAACCTGGCTAATTTTTATTTTCACAATACGCTTTTCATTTTTTGATCCCGAAAGTTCTTACCTCCAAGTCTTGAATTAATAACTTGACATTAATTAGAGAGACCTCTAAGGGCTCAGAGAGTTTTCTGTGGGCGTCGGTTGCAAAGCCAGAGAGGGTGGTGGTATAGTCTGTGTATTCTTTCTTCATCCTGTCCATCTCGTCAGCTCTTGCATACTGTGAGGAGAGAATGGAAAGAAGCATTTGAACGCCATGAAGCTATGATTCTAGACGCCCATAGCCTTCACTGTGACATATTCTCATATACGGTAAGAAAAATTCTAAACTCCTGATTCTTATTTTAGATAAGTTTGAAATAAATCCAGTTACTTTGACAGAAAAAAAAAAAAAAGGAAGAAGCAGGCAGTGGAGAGCCAGGATTTGAAAAGTAAATCTTTCTGTCTATGCAGGCTCCATATGTCAGTATAATCCTTAACCCAACGCTGCGTTCTGTGAATGCTCCTCCATCATACACAGCAAAGAATGAATAGCTGGCAATGAGACACACACAGTTTTAAACACTTCTGTATCCTACCTTAACAAGCCCAGTAAAACTGCCTCCCAGCAAACTGCCTGTCACATCGATAACACACACATTTGAACTGAGCGTAGATTTGAAAGACGTACTTGCTTGACTTCCATGAACAGCTCTCTCCACCGTCCGTTTAGCAAGAGTAATTGCTGTTTAAGGTCTCGGGAAACGATCTCATCACAAGTCTCGATCAGGAAATTGCCAGCATCGTTCATGGCCGTGTGCTGCTGAATCCAGTGGGGCAAATTTCGAAAAAAATCCTAAGCAAGAAAGGACATGCACTCGTAAGCCATAAGCCAAATACTAATAATGGATATGAAAATAAAGTGTTTGCAAGCTTTAAGATAGAATTCAACTCTCTTCCAAAACTCAGATTTTAAATAAAATTTCAAAGTATGAGCTAGAAACACCAGATGTCTTTGTTTTTTTTCTCTTTCTTTTTTCACATGTACACGTACACATGCACGTTTCACGGTTCTACGGCTGTACTTGTGTGTATATATATTTGCATATGAAGGCTAGAGAACACTGGACCTTAGATTACCTTCCTACAAGTATCAGTGGCTCCATCATCCACCCGTTTTGTTTTCTGTTTTCTTTTGAGCTGGGGTCTCGCCTGGGACTTGGCCAAGTGTGTTAGGCTGGCCGGCCAGTGAGTCATAGAGATCCATCTGTCTTCGCCTCCCCAGAACAGGAATTACAATCAATAGCCACTACACCTGCATATTTTTACATGGATTCTGGGGACTCACATCAAGTCCTTATCATGCACTTTACTCACTGGACTGTCTCTGAAGCCCATCTTTTTTTTTTTTTTTTTAACCATTGAGTTCTACTCTGCTGCCCAGGCTAGTCCCAAACTTGTAGGCTCAAGCAATCCCCCATAGTGAGGCAAACAAACATCTGGGACTACAGGCACATGCCAATGCACATGACTCTGTGTCGCCATATATGAACATATACAGCTCATTTTGCTCAAGACAAAACAAAGCAAGAGACCATTTTCTTGTTCTCGTTTTCTATAGGAAGCAGCAATCAATGCTTCAAATGTCAGAGACATTTTCTTGCTGTTCATACCAATAAAAATGAGTGCAAGCAGTCTAAAATTGGAATATGAATGTATGTATACGTGTGTGTGTGTGTGTGTGTGTGTGTGTGTGTGTGTGTGTGTGTATTACATTCAGAGATCAAAGGAAACATTTTCAGGCCAGACATTTATGTCAAGGACACTGAACACAGTAACCTCCTTTCTTATTTATGTAAGGGAATGCACTTGGCGGTGAAACAGTTTCCGTCTCATTTCAGATTAGGCGCTTGTGTTCACACATGCACACACTCATCACAGTGCCAACGTAACTCAAACTTCATTCCATAAGCCGTGTGTGGGAGGCTTTCCCACACAAGTAGCTGGGAACACTCCTGTTTCTGGTTGCTACATTTCTTTGGATCAAACCAATACACATGACAAGCACCAGGGCATTGTTTCATCTGATTAGTAAAAGCCCAAATCTGCATGGGTCTATGCTCATCGCCTTCTTTAGATGTACAAGAATATTTAATCCATATCAATGGAGAAACAAGAGAAAAATACAAAAATGCTGCATCGCTTGGTACAAACACGCCACAGATGAACAAATCTTGGATAATTCGTTAATAATAAAAAAGGTAGCTGGGCGGTGGTGGCGCACGCCTTTAATCCCAGCACTCGGGAGGCAGAGGCAGGCGGATCTCTGTGAGTTCGAGGCCAGCCTGGGCTACCAAGTGAATTCCAGGAAAGGCGCAAAGCTACACAGAGAAACCCTATCTCGAAAAAACCAAAATAAATAAATAAATAAATAAATAAATAAATAAATAAATAAATGAGGTAATTCATTCCAATGTATGTATTGTACTTCTTTATGGGAGCTTGACAGTATAATGCCTTTTATATGTACATTGATTTTCCATGTGAAAACATCAGGTTTACATAAAAATCATATGCATTGTATATACAAACAAATTTGTATGTATACATATGCATATACACGTGACTGTCCATTTTATTGGGTATTTCCATGTAAGGGGTGTTGGAGTAAGACAGTTACTATCATGCACACACTCATATATGCTTAAACATTGTAAAAAGAAAAATAAGAGAAAAAGTCTCCCTCCTATGCAGAATTGATTGGGTGGTTATAATATCCAAAAGAGAATATCTAAAGAGATCAAGGTGGTGGTGGTCCAGCTATTCCATGGGTATGTACTGCTATACAGATTCAGTCCCATGTCTCTGTGTGTGTGCGTGTGTGTGCCTTGTGTAGGTAACCACAGCTGTGAATAGGAAATCTACAAAGGCGGAGCCCTAGACAGGTCCATCTGTACAGACCTCAGTGTGCATATAGCATATAGACTTCTATTGCCCATTAGATTTGGCTACCCTTTTATCAACAGTTGATTACTACTACTTACTGCCCTTCTGCATTAAAAAGTAGAGGTAAATCTCTTCAGTGAGAATTCTTGAGTCACACTTGCAAATATCTGAGAACCACTAGTGAACTACACTGTGAGAAATCTCTCCTTCATGAATCTGCAGCATGTCTTTTCCTTTTGTGTGAACAGTCTTACCTTCTTGGCATTTTCTGATTGGCTCAGCATTTTTTCCGCATCCTCTAGCCAGGCTTGAAGACTAGCCACGGTATCACCATAGCGATCCCAGTTGGAGATCACTTCCTCCAGCATGCTCCTCACGCTCCTCACTTCCACGGAGAGATTTCTCCACTGAGCAGTGGTTTCATTCATGAACTTCATCACATTCTCAGCTTCTCCCACTGATTGAGAAACAACCAGTTACTGCCTCCATTCTGTACTTAAAACCATCCCTAGATGGTTTTCCTGTGTTCTTACTCACTGGCGGCAAGAGCATCTATCAGACATATGAGATTCTATTCCCAACAATTACGGCAGAAATTTACAAATTGTAAGCAAACATATCTTCCAAAGTTTATCTTCACAGTGATTTAAGCTCTCATATCTATATTCAAGTTATTCTACCTTTTTTTGCCTTTAATCCCCTTGGAATTGAAACTAGGCTGAAAAACTGCAACTTAGAAAAATGAATGCTTATTTTGTTCTATCATAGAAGATTACACACAGAAAGAATGTCATTATGCAAGACAAATACCTCACAAAGTCACTCTGTCCTCTCCAAGTTAAAAGCATAGTCACAAAGTTATAAAAAAAAAACTCCATAAAAAATAATTGATCTAACTCCATAGAAAATTTAAATTTAAAATTTAAATTCTACTTAAGTCAACACCATACCAAATTTCTTTTCTTATTAGTGGCTGCTAACTGTATAGGATGCTCAGTTTCATTATGACACTTTCATACATGCATAGAAAGAACGTGGACCATCTTCACTCCAATTATCCTCACTTACTCTTCTTCTCCCTCCTACCACAGCCCCCTCAGCAAATCCCACAGTGTGCGTTACCTGAGCCATCTGCCTTGACATACATTTCAGCTGTCTGTTTCAGGATCTGGTATGTCACTTCGTATTGTTCAAAGAACTTGCTGTTTTCTATAAAAGACTAGGAAAAGGGACATGCTTGGTTAGTAGAGAGCAAACATTAGGCCTGTGCACAAATGACAAGGTTAATTCATAAGTTTATGGGCATTGTATCCATTTTTCCCAACCTTATTCTTACTGGGAAACACAAAATCCCACTGTCATGGATTATTCCGGTAATACGAAGCCCATATACTGTGCCCACATTTTCAATACCAACTCAACACCAGACTGAGAAAATGTTCTATTTCTTCACCACACACAGAGGCTGTTTTTCCTCAAGAACAGAATTTTCTCTAGAGGATCTGGGCCTAACATTTAGAAAGTGCTAAATTTGGGGGAACATTTTAATGTCCCACTGTGCTGGAGCTGTGGAAGTCTGTTGTTCTTTGAACATTAGCCCTGGTGGATGACTGACTGCTTTGAGGGACTTCCAGTTAAAAATAAATGACAGCGAAAACGATTTCCTTAAATAAAAATGTAGAAAGTTTAAAAATAATCGCATATGCTGTCCATAGTATTGATGCTTTCATATTCTAATTACCTAGCACAAAAATTACAGACTAAGATAAAGCAACATGTGTATCTGCATACATAATAAAATCAGTATTAGCACATGGAGACCATGAAATAGAGAACACACACACACACACACACACACACACACACACACATGCACGCGCACACACATAATCTTAGGTTTTTATTAATTTTGTTTTTTACTAATGCTCAACTCCCCTCCTGTTCAAAAGATTACCCTTATTACTCCAAGTACAAAATTAATACAATTATAACTGGCAATGTGTCTCCAAAACCTCTTTAAATTCTCCTACTAGCAGAATGGATTTTTAAGATTTTAATCAATTAAAATAGTCGAGAGGGATCATCACTATGATAAAATGAGAAGTTCTGCTTCACAAACTGGACTCCTGCACAGTATGCTAGGAGTCCTGTATAATATGCTGATGGATGCTTCATGTAGAGGTAAAAAGCAGTTCATAAAGCAATTTCATAGACATTCCTAGATTTTTTACCACTGTTTACCTTGTTTCAATATAAAATTTTAAAGTATTATATATTAACTACAATGAAGACTATTTTATATTTACAGAACATTTATAAATTAATTCTCTAGAAATAAAGTGAATGCAGAAAGCTATGAATTCCATGGTCTGAGACCCTTCCGTGGCTGATATTTTATTGAATGACTTTAATAGGTTTTATTGTGTTTGGTTGAGACCAGATTATGATAATAGTACTGTACTGACCAGGTAAACTTAAAATATCATTTGCCTGACTAGCTCACAAATTAACTACAAATGAATAAAATACATATACTTATTTTATATTTGCTTTGACCTAAAAATAGGAGGGGAAGTAAGAATACAATCAAATGATTCATTATCTTTGAGCTTTCCCATTAGAACAGTTAGACAATTAATTTAAAAAATAAATCCCATTTGTTATTTCAAACTTTTATTGGCCCATGTAATTTGGGCTCCTTTTTTGCTAACTATGGAGACGCCATTGAACAATGACGTTTGTCTCGGTAAGTCACTTTCACTGAAGGCTTGCTAAGCCTCCCGTTTACTGTGCTAGACATACCTCTCAGGAAAATGCACATTTTAAATTAAAATGACATGGTTAATTTGCTTTATTAAAAGTTTGGCTAAAACTAATCAAATGACTATTAGCATTGGTGATAAGACAAGAAAAGCTAAAGTAGCACTTTTGACTTTGAAATTAAAACATTAGAAGTAAGGACATTTCTGCCTTCAAAGTACAGATATAATAAATTAAAAACTCACTAATTCCACTGAGAGAGCTAAACCAGATAATTATAAATCCTTTAAAATTTAATCAGCATTGTTTATTTTCATTAAAAATTGTCGTGAATTGTAAGGTAAATATTCATGTTATTTATGTTGAACTTTGCAATTTCCACAATTTCAAGAGATCATCTTTCTTTCATATGAAGGATAGAAGTGTTATGTTACTGTTTACATAACAAAAGTGGACATTACATGTTAACTTTCAAGATCACTGTAAACAATTCTGAAATCAAGGACCAAATCAATGCATCTGTAATCACTGATCAGTAGTGTATGATCTAACTTTTAAATATAAAAAAACACTATTATTAGATTTATTTATTTGTCTGTGTACTTTGTATGTCAGCATATATGTGCCATGGTGTATTTGTGAAAGTCCGAGGACAATTCGTGGGAGTTGGTTCTCTCCTTCCACCGTGTGGGTCCCTGATTGTCCTCGGGTTATAAGGCTTAGTGGCAAGAGTTCACCTGCTGAGCCCCCTCAATGACCCACATGTCTACTTATTTTCATAACAAGCTTGAGTGCATTTTTCAAAGATTTAAAGTACTCATTAGCTCATACCCCAGCTAGGAAGTATATTTTGTCATTCTCCAACCCTAAAACGTGTTATCCTTTT
>CABHPP010125833.1:2975-17590 GCA_902168425.1 Peromyscus attwateri | reverse complement strand
TTCTGCTGCACTGGGAAGGGGAGAATCAAGGGCCCACATACCACAGCGTTTAAACAGCCAGAGAGTCTGTCTGTCCACATTATCTTCAGTGTCTTGGTTTGTGTCTACACTGCCATTAGACATGCTGTGTCTAACAGACAGGTAACAGCATATCTATCACCATGCACAAAACTCATGTCCAAGTGGATCAAAGACCTCAACATAAATCCAGTTACACTGACCCTGATAGAAGAGAAAGTGGGAAGTAGCCTTGAATACAATGGCACAGGAGACTACTTCCTAAATATAACAACAGTAGCACAGACGCTGAGAGCAACAATTAATAAATCGACATCCTGAAACTGAGAAGCTTCTGTAAGGCAAAGGATATGGTAAATACGACAGAAGTGCAGCCTACAGAATGGGAAAAGATATTCACCAACCACACATCTGACAGAACTCAAGAAACTAGTCATCAAAATGCCAAATAATCCAACTTTAAAAAAAAAAGAGGTACAGAGCTAAACAGAGAATTCTCAACAGAAGAATCTCAAATGGCAGAAAGACATTTAAGGAATTGCTCAACATCCTTAGTCATCAGGAAAATGCAAATCAAAATGACTCTGAGATACCATCTTACACCAGTCAGAATGGTTAAGATCAAAAACACTGATGACAGCTTATGTTGTAGAGGATGTGGAGCAAGGGGAACACTCCTCCACTGTTGGTGGGAGGGCAAACTTGTACAGCCAATTTGGAAATCAGAAAATTTGGAGATCTGAGATTTCTTTACTCAGCAGGGCTGCATTAGAGGATTGCTTGACTACATGTGTGGTTACCAAGTGGTTGAAAGGGTATGAACTTGGCTGTGCTCAGGGGAGGTCTTTTGCTCCACCCCTTGGCATTCCTATAAAAGGCCTTTTAGAAGAGACGGAAGTGGCCAGTGGATATGGATCCAGGCCATTCTGAGGCTATCCTGTGTTTCTGTTTCTCTGCCCTCTGTCCTTCTATCTAATATCTCTTATACCTCACTCCTCAAAGGTACCCTGGGGAAAAAGTGGGAGTGGGCCTCTCACAGAGAAATGGGTAGGCCTCCCACAGACATCATGAAATTTGCAGGCAAATGGATGGAACTAGAAAATGGCATCATGAATGAGGTAACCCAGACTCAAAAAGACAAACATTTTATGTACCCACTCATAAGTGGATACTAGATGTAAAGCAAAAGATAACCAGACTACAACCCACAGCTTCAGAGAAGCTAGGTAACAAGAAGGAAGCTAAGAAAGATGCATGAATCTCTTTGGGAAGGGGAAATATATGAGATCTCCATGAGTAAACTGGGGGTGACAGAGGGACAATAGAGGGGAGGGTATAGAGGATAAGAGATTGAGGGAACAAGATGGTCGACCTGGAGGAGGGATGGAGTGGGAGAGCAATGAAAGAAATTTCTGGATAGAGGGAGACATCATGGGGATAGGGAGAATCCTGGTGCTAGGAAAGTTCCCAGGAATCCACAAGGATGAGCCCAGCTTAGACTTCTAGCAATAGTGGAGAGGGTGCCTGAGCTGGCCTACCCCAGTAATCAGATTGGTGAATACATCAACTGTCATCATAGAGACTTCATCTAGTAACTGTTGGAAGCAGATGCAGAGAGCCACAGCCAAGCACTAGGCTGAACTCCAGGAGTCCAGTCGAAAAGAGAGAAGAGGGATTATATGAACAAGGAGCGGGGCAGGTTCAAGTTCATGATGGCAAAATACACAGAGATTACTGAACCAAGCTCATAGGAGCTCACCAACTTTAGACCAACAGCTGTGAAACCTGCATGGGACCAGACTTGACCCTCTGCATAAGGGAGACAGTTGTGTAGCTTGTTCTGTTTGAGGGGCCGCTGGCACTGGGATCAGGATCCATCCCTGGTGCATGAGCTGGCTTTTTGAAGCCCGTTACCTATGGTGGGACACCTTGCACAGCCTTGATGCAGGGGGAAGAGCTTGGTCCTGCCTCAACTGAATGTACCAGGCCTTGCTGACTCCCCATGGGAGGCCTTACACTTTTGGAAGAGAAGATAGGTTGTGGGTGGAAGGAGGGAAGACTGAAGGGGAGTGGGAGGAGGGATGAGAGGGGGACCTGTGGTTGGTCTGTAAAATGAATTTTTTTAATTTATTAAATAAAAAAGAAAGAAACTTTTTTTAAAAATCACACAGGCCACGTAGTTGTGGCACATGCCTTTAATCCCAGTACTTGGGAGGCAGAGCCAGGCAGTGAGTTTGAGGCCAGCCTGGTCTACAGAGCAAGATAAAGGACAGGCACCAAAACTATACAGAGAAACCCTGTCTGGAAAAATAAAATAAAATAAAATAAAAATAAAAAACACACAAAAAAAGAAAAGAAAATTAATGAGCTAGAAAACCAAAGAAAATATTAGTTCTAGAAAGAAGCAAGAAGTAGTTAGGGACTGAGAAAAGAAAAAGGGCCCTCCATTCAGTGATCAGGGAGACCATTTTTCTGCGGAACAGCACACAACCCAACTATACAACCCACAGTCAAACATCTTCACTGATCTGTGCTGTGATCATGCAAATAGGGTCTCACCACATCTGTAGGGTCCTGAGATGGACATGCCTAGACATGCTACACACTTAAAAAAAATAAACCTCCTTTTCGCATTTGAGGACAGAAATAAATAAGTGGATTGTTACACCGTCAATTACAGGTGACAGTCATTGGAGACAACAGCTAGACAGGTTTTCACTTGTTGGCAGCCTTGCTGGCTGATGGGAGGACCTTGGATGCTATATTCTGAAAGTCTTTGTGACTCATACTTGTGTGTTACAGCCTGATATCCAATGTCATGATTATAAGATTGTGTCCACTAGGCAGTGGCAAGGCTATTAACACCATTGTTTGTCTATTTTACTCAAGGAGGACACACGGGGCAATCTTTGAGCGGAGAGTTAGCCCTCTCCACATAGCAAATCTATTGGCATCTTAATCCTGAACTTCATGATCACCAAATCTGGGAACCAATTTCTGTTGTTTATAAGCCATACTGTTTATGATACATACTTAAATACACAGTGATATACATACTCATCTGTATAGTTATTATATATTTACATGCAGTGTCCATATTTAGAACAAGTTACCCTGGCATTTCTAAGTTCGTTAGACCCTCCACCTCAGTCTTGCTAGTAGTGGGGTCACACATCTGTCACAACACTCAGCTTGCAGCTTATTATGATTTTTTCATGGCATCTTAAATATACTAAGACACCAGTGCTGTTACTAATCAGGTTATAATCAACTCATAGATAATGGATAGGGACTTGCTGAGAGATGTACACTGGGTTTTAATACCCACCCACATGTGTTGTGTTCAAAACTGTCCAGAGCTTCTGATACATTTGAAGAAATTTAGGATTTGGGAAAGAGGAGAAAGAGGGTTGGGAGAAGATGAGGTAAAGAAGAGAGGAAGAGATGCAGGTCCACTAGGATACAAAGCGGTGTTGGCATCCACTGGGGCTCACACAGATACAGTCATGGGGAATTTATTAAATATGTGAAGAAGACAGGACCCAGACAAACAGGGTACCAGTGACACACTTAAGTGTTAGCTGAACAGATACATGAAGAGGGGATGCATGGACACATGAAAGATGAAGTCACCCCTCTCTTCTGAGTGTGTGGGCACCTTAGGTTGACTTCAATTCTACTCAGGACACTCCACTATGGTGCATAACATGCTACAGCTCTGTGTGCTTGTTCTCAACATCCTTCAACTGCTGGATCTTCTGGGGCAGAATCTTGGTCCAGAACTGCATCCTGTTGGCCTTCAGAGCATAGCCCACAGTAGTCTGGATGTCCAGCTGCAGGTACTGCTCATCCTGGTTAAACACAGGCCAGTGGGGCAGGTCCATGCTGTTGGGGTTCCTGTGGACACACCCCATGTTAGAGTGCAGTGAGGATCACTATGAGTTATTCTGTGCCCAGACTTGATCCCCTAGTTTGGGTCAATATGGTGCATGAAGCAGTCCAGAATTCAAGGACAAGGAAGGATGGTCTCATGATAGAGGCAAAAAGAAACTCCCACTAGTGTCACTCCATAAGGGGCAAGACCATCTGGGATTTTTTTCCTTTCTCTATAGCAGGCTCATGTACACAAAACGAGGGCACTTTGGCCACACCCACCAGGGCACAGGGAGATGACTGTTGGCTGACACTCAGATGGGACAACTGTGTGAGAGGAACCTGCCCCTGAGGAACAACCTATCATGCGATAAAGCATCTATATATGCTCATGAGGCTACCACAAACAGGAACACGAGGAGGTCCTGGAAGATTCAAGGGGTGTATCTTCTCACCCATGTCTTGCAAAGTTGGCCCAGTACTTCATTATCTTCCTGCTCAGCAGCTCCTCCTCCTCAGTGAAGTCAACTGTAGCCAATTAGGAAGACAGAGGTCCAGGTCCCAGACACCCCTTGCAGCTGCCACATCCACATTCCCAGCTACAGCCTGCCTAGATCCAGGATCTTCCATTTTCCACCCGCCCTTAGTTACCCCAGCCTCTAATGAAACCACCACCTCCACCCCAGCTTATTCTTAGTCCAGAGGCCCTTTCTTTGCTCTGGCGTAGTCACTTAAGAAAACATCATGGCTTTAAGTGTCCCCCTCAGATGTCAGGCCTGACACCACCATCAGGGCAGGGGCAGGACAGAAAGTACAATCTGGACTGGAAAGGATTCAGATTACAGTCCTAGTATACCATTTGAGGCTACAAGATGGCTGAGAAAGGCTCTCCAAGAACCTCAGTTGGTTGAACAGTGAGCTCAGTCATCCCTCAGTTCTCATCTGGGTCCCCATCCTACTCATGCAGAAAAGGGAAGACTCACATTTGCTGCCCCAGAAGGAGGATCCAAAGACATAGGAAATCTCATCATCATGGTCAGCCTTGACATGAGGTGGTCTTCCATCTTTGAAGAAGTTGGTTGGGTGCTGGAACTCATAGAAGTAGACAGGGGCAAGGGGACCTGGAAGTATAGACACAACATGACATAGTTGTCTCTTACCTGGACCTGTCCTATATCTTCTTTTGTGTGAGATAAGTTGACATAAGTTGTTACAATGGCTGGGAGTTTAGGGGAGTGTGGACTCCAAGGCTGAACAATGAGGCTTTGGAAAGGCCTTGGTTAAATCATGACCTTGAGTCATTTGAGGAAGTTCTAGCACACCATTACATCACTTTCCTCATCTGTGTCTGGAGGTGTTATGCACTTACATTAGACATGAGGATTTACTAAAGTAAGAGTCCTCAGAAGCCTGGAACCAAAGAACAAATAAACACATAGATGGGAACCTGGACACCAGAGGGCTGTCCTTGCACCCACAGTTCTGAGACATCTCCTTGGAATCAGGCCTCTTTTTCTTTGTGACACTACTGGAAATTAATCATGTGGCATTATGCATATGAAACAAGTGTTCTACCACTAGCTAGAGGCCCAACCCAGAGGCATATTTATAGATATATTCACTCTGAGCATGTGCTACTTGCAAGCCAGGGACCACAAACATGAAGTCTTCCATCATCTCCTTGAACTGTGCTAGGAGAATCTCAGGGTCTTCAGTGTCTCCCAAATACTCCTCTACCAGAATGTCAGCAACACCAGGAGGCATCATCTAGTTCAGAGGAATCCAGTAAAGATGTGTTAGGAAAACTTCACCACCAGGAATCAGTATCCTCAGGTGAAGAGAGAGGGATCAGAGATGGGAGAAGTAATGGAGCAAAGGACAAAACTGAGGGTGACCCTACCACAAAACAGAAACATACTGTATTCTTTGCTCAGGTGGTCTTGAAAATGGCAGATAACTAGAAGTTCCATGGTCATTGGCCCACAATATTAAGAGTCTTACCAGTTGTGCTGGTGTGCTCTGTAGAACAGTCTGAATGGTCTCTCTGTCCATTTTTTCCCCAGTATCAATGTGGAACAGGTACTAAGAGGTGGATGAAAAGGTTCAAGTTGATTTTCAAATAGGATGTAGTTGGGACTGTGGAGCTCTAAGCACCCTCTCCCATCCAATCAGTTAATCAAGGAGTTGTATCTGGACTCACAGTTGGGATGTCCCAACCAAACTCATCATTGTTGACACCTATGATGCTGGGGACAGGTCGAAAATCAGCAGAGACCAACAGCTCCTCAGGGTGCCTGGGAAAGAACACTCCATCCACCACAGCAGGCATGATGGTGAAGACCTGAGGGGCATTCAATGTGAGGGATCAAGCTCAGGGCCCAGATATTTTCTGATGTCAAATAATCTCATAATATCCATACACATCCCTGGTATAGTTGAACTTGTATCCATTTTTGCATTAACAGCTACAAGGGCATCAAGCCATGTACATCAGCTACATCGTCCCTGAGTAGAAAGAACTTTCTGTTTCACTCCCTATTGGAACCCTTCCAAGACACTAACACCATGCAATCAAACCTTATTGATATCCAGAATCTCCTCTTCACTCTTGCCTCTCAGACAGTCCACCAGGGACTCTGAATCCATCTGTTTACATCCAGAGAGGTTGGCCACCATCTGTACAGAGCACAAGCAGGAGCCTGTTCATCCTTCCAGTCAGGGAAAGAAGTTTTCCTAATACTCCCAGTTAGTGTGTGTGCCCCACAAATCACAGTGGGTAAAGTGTGTGGATTGCAGCTGAAATGCAATTGTTCCCACTTCCCCAGTGTTAATATGAGATAAACAGGGGAGCTAATGCACCTCCCTCTATGCTTCTGAACACAATGGGAGCTACTATGTAGAACTGTTTGGGGTAGAGAAAACACTCAGCTTATGTGAGACAGAGGTGTATGCTTTCTAACCCTTGAAGCCTTCAGCAAGGAAGAAGGAAAAAAGAAAGTCCTAGGTACCTCTATGATATTTACTGCATTCACAGAGCAGGCAGAACCAGGAGTTCTGAGAGTGAGGACTAGGATAGAGGACTAGGATGTGGAGAATTGAGGCAACTCACTGTGTAGACCACCTCAGACTGTGTGACGAAACCAGGCATCGTGGCCACTCCACTCTGCATAATGGCTCCGTGAAAGAGTCCTTTAGACATTGGGGACACAACAAGTGAAGACACACTTGTGCCACCTGCTGATTCGCCAAAAATAGTGACCTGGTCAGGGTTGCCTCCAAAGTGGGCGATGTTCTTCTGGACCCAGCGTAGGGCAGCCACTTGGTCCAGGTAGCCCCAATTGCCTCTGGCATGCTTGTCTCCAGTGCTGAGAAGAGACAGGAACAAGAATCACAGAACTGTCCTGTTTCTGCTCAGCTCCCAATTCCCTGCCCTGCCCTAGGCTCACCTGAAATAACCCAGGACACCCAGGCGGTACTGGATGGTGACCACCACTATGTCCTCAATGGCTGCTAGCTTTGATCCATCATACACAGAAGCCATGCCCACACTGAGTCCACCGCCATGGATCCATACCATCACCTGGTAAAAAATAAGATAAGAGATCATTCCCCTTACCTAGCCCAAGTGTCACCTCTCATCTAGAATATCCATTGCTTTGTCTCAGAAGCTGCCCACATAGACAGATCCCAGTTGTCATCATCTGTTTAAGGATCCAAGTTCCATCAGGAAGAAAAGTCTCTCAACCATTATTTTGTCTTATGTACAAAAGGATGTCTCCAATACTCCAGGAGACCCTCAGAAAAGGAAAGACATGTGTCCTTCATGGTCACATATGGAAATAAAACAAATGCCCTCCAATCTTTTGGCCAAACAATTGAGTCAATTTTTATGACTTAGATGATACAAACCTCATCTCTGGGAAATCTGATTGGGTTTTCTGGGCACACACCCTGAATTCATTAAGTTACAGACTCTGATTTCTCAGTGCCTCCAGGAATTTCTGTCCCTAAGCCCATGAGTTAACTACCTACAGCGGGCAAGCAGGCATTCTTGGGCATAATATCAGGCAGGGTCTATACTGAAGCAAAACCCAGGATGATCTTAGCCCTTCCATATTCCTTCAGAAGGAATGTCCTTCCACCCCTAGTTGCCCATGGCCTGACACTCACAGGCAGGTTGGAGCCCTCAGAAGCATGAACAGGTGAGTAGATGTTGAGGTACAGGCAGTCTTCAGACATAGAAAGAATAGGTGGGGTGCCTTTGACCATGGTCTTGGATACTGAACCCATTATAGTGATATTCTGTAGACACCTGTTGGCAATGGTAAATGGTTAACTATTCCAAAGACTGAACTGAGTCAAACTTGTTAAAGTCAGAAACTGGGTAGATTTGCTCCTAGAAAACTACCTGCTGCAAATGTGAGACCATTTTCTAAAGTCTCTCTTGGGGCTGGAGTGATAGTTCAGTGGTCACTAGCCCTGGCTGCTCTTCCAGAGGACCTGAGTTAGATCCCCAGCACCCACATGACAGTTGACAACCCCTATAACTCCAGTCAAAGGGGATCTGAGGACACTGAATGCGCATGGAGCACAGACATACATGCATTAAAACACCCAAATACACAAAATAATAAATAAATAAAATAAAGTCACTCGTCCACAGATAAAAGCCTCAGGCTCTGGGGAAGCTGTGATAGAGCCCAGACCTCCAAATAGAGATTTAGATGATCTCAGACCCTACTTATTGAAAGTTCAGGAAATAGAGAGTCCTAGGAGACTTCATGGCAGCCTTGTACATGGGTTTTGACATTTTTACCACTTCTCCCTATCCCAATTAAGGCCTGAAACAGGTGAGTTGTTTCTACCGTGCTTTGTATAAATGGGTGTGAATTAGTTTCCCACAAGGTAGTAAGACCTTCTTCATCTAAAGTCTCCCTTTTCAGGGTTCCTCATCTCTCCCACAGGCCTCCTCACTGTCAGCACATGCACTTGTTCTTGTCAATCGACATCTGCTCATACGGTTGGCACAGTGACTGTGGAGGGTACAGTCCTTTGGGGACCACTGCTTCACTGTTTAGGACTCTTCAGTCTCTGCTATAAAACTCAGGAGATCTTCTGGTTAAGTGATGGAGCCTGATCTCCTCCCAGAGACATTTCCCCTGGTGTCAGAGACACAGGACATAACCTGACTCTCAAGACAAATGTGCCTGTGCTCCCATCTGCAGTACTCAAGGCTAGCTCCTCGTGGGGGCTAAGGACGGAACCTTGAGCCTGGCACTGGTTGTTCCATTCAGAATCTCAGCAGGCCCTTGGGAAAACGTAGTGGGAATCCCCCTACTGCATGAGGAAGGGGAACAGGATGTGGGATTGAGAGGTAAGAACCACTGCACCCGAGATCGCTCACAACACTAGCCCACTCCCAGGCCTGAAGTCTACTGGGCCCCAGAAGAGCTTACATGGCAGGATGGGAAGTTCCATCCCTCACACCACTCCACGGTTCAGGGGGCTCAGGAGGAGCAAACCGCAGAGGTCCCACAGGTGGCTTGGCAAAGGGAATTCCCAGGAAGGTGTGGACTCCCATGTTGATATCCTCCAAGTGGACAAGGCTACCCTGCACCTGTCCAGTGTGTGTGTTCCTGATGGGCCTGGATGAGTCCTGGCCTGTAAATAAAGAAGTGACAGCTAAGTTAGTCTGCCCAATAGGCCACTTTTGTTGCTTTGTCCCTTCTACCCTCTGTTCAGCCACATCAAAACACCCTGGACTGAAAACACAGGATTTACATATTTCCTACTTGTTACAGTCTTCACTGAGGTACCTCTAGGTTTAGTCCCAACACCAGACTCGTCTAGGCACCATGGGACTCAAGGACATCATTCAACTCTATGAGCTTCCCTCCCTGGGCCACATATGTGACAATGACAGTCTCCTTTCCATCAACTCTGTGTGAGCCAGTATAGGGACTATACGGTCACACTGAACATTATCCCATGGAGCCTAGCTACATGCACGATGTTTCATCCTCACAGAAAAGCTCTCTATAAAGTTCATATGAAATCAGGTAAACTGTCCTTTCCACCATAGGCTGTAAGCTATAACCCAGAACAGGGACAGTTTATGACCAACGGGTAAAATCAAACACAGCCGAAGAAATTTCATTTTCTGCTTTCCTTTTTTTGTTTGCTTGTTTGTTTGTTCTTTATTTTCTTGACACACGGTCTTGCTAGATAGCCCACACTGGTTCTGCAGTTGAAGATCCTGCTGTCTCAATTTCCTGGGTGCTAAATTTGCAGCTGTGTGGCTACACCTGGATCACATTTCTCTTCTTGAGTAATCCTGGACACTATATGTCAGACTCTGCCATTTGCTGTCCCTGTGGATGAGACAGGCCTGGGAGGTATACAGGGGATGGGACATGAATCTTTTTCATCTTATAGTTGTCAGTGATTCTGAACCCAGACTTTTAAACAAACAACATTTGAAATAACAACCATGAGTGAAGCTGGCAGAACTTCTTTCTAGAAGGTGCTGGTGACTTCCCAGACCTCTGGCAAAAACTGGGAAGAGTCTCAGGCTAAGGTGAGTGCAGTCTCCTTAGTGGGGAGGCCTGGCTAGAGGTCACCAGAGTTCACACTAGGACGATTTGTGATAAGGGGCACCTAGGATTGCACATACACCCGGAGAACAGTGTCCTCTGACTCACCTTTGATAAGGACCTGAAAATTGTTGACACTCACATGCTAGTTGCCCCAGAAACCAATCACGAGGTAAAGAACATGGACAAGGGAACCCAGAGTTACTAGGTACAACTGTAGGTTGTAGGACTGGGACTGTTTGCATACCTTAGTGGCAGCCAGTACCTTGTGCAGGGCCTTTATGGAGTGCCATGGCACTTCTCTATTCTGAGAGTAACACATGAGGACTCTTCAGCAGCATAAAGTTATGCTGTATTATCCAAGTCAGTAACAGCTACAGTTTCAGCCACAGAGAGAGGAAATGTCCCCTCTGTTCCTCTGACCCCTGTAGATCCAACACAACTGAGAGCCCATCACACTGGGGTAGCTTCTCAGTATTGGAGGTCCTCTGGCCTCCCAAACCCCTTGTTTGGTAGAGGGGCTACTCTGGACTTTTGTAGGAAATTAGGAGATTCACATTACCCACACTGCCATCTCCACCGGCTCCTTCCTCCCTGGTACTTTTACTCCTGCAATCTCAGTCAATAACTCTTATCAAGTTTTGACAGCTTGGACATGGGTCCCCCATTCCTCCCTAGGTAGTCTCACCCTGCACAGAGAAGAGAAGCAGAAGCCCACAGGTCAGAGAACTCAGCCATCCAGGAAGTCTGTCTGAAGGCATGCTTAGCTCCCAGTCCTGAGTCTGTGCTGCTGTGTGGATCAACCTCTTATAAATGTCACAAATATAAGAACTTGCCCAGGCAGGAACTTTGAACCAAAAGAGAGGAGGCAGAGTGGGGGTGGAGGGTGGGGCAGTCCAGGCCAAGGTCCTTGAACTCTACTGGCAGGGTTGCATGGTGGGAACCAATGAGCAGCAAGTGAGGCAACTCTGCCTCTCATTCCTGTTCTTCCTTTAGTCCCCATGGGAGGCACAACAGGGACTCTGAAGCCCTCTCTCCACATCTGGAGTCACCATTTTCAGACTCATTAAGCAGTCACAGGACTATTAAAGTATTGGTGTAAAGAGGATAAAGCAGAAAGCTAGAACTAGAGAAGCAGGCAGCTTTCTTGCATACATGCATACTGAGGATGTCACAGATGGAGAATGGAATGGAACCTGAGGAAATGTGACCTGGGTAAAGGGGAACTACATGTGCATGCCCACCACCCTCAAAACACCTCCCTGCTTTCTGGACTTGCAGTTCCTGAGTCCCGGTTCAGGGTTCCTCAACACTTACATCGATCTGAGGTTCTTCATGTGCCTCTCCCTGTTATGCCTTGACTGTTCACGGAACACACTGCAGCTCTGCCACCACAGCATAGTCACTTGGCCTCTTTACTGTAGCTACCCTGGTGGCCAGCTTCTCTCAAGTTCACAGTTGCTAACCCACATGCACTGGTGCCTGCTGGCTCTAATACTGAGGACAGTCTGGACTCTTGGGGCCTGAATTAAGGTTCAAATACAGGCCCTTGAGCAGAAGTTTCAGAAACATTGTGAACCTTGGCAGACTACATCTGAGAAGACAGAATCAGGAGCTCACACCTAGCCCATCCTGATTTCCCAAAGGTATTGTCATGAGGTTCAATCTCAGAAAGACTTTAGAGCCACCTAAGAGTGAGCCTTGGTTCAATTTTCCAGTCCCCAGAGGTCTACAGAACCCACAGAACCACACAGAAAGACTTATTCCATGGCAGTTTTCTGGTCTATTCTCTGGAATGATACAATCAGAGCTTGTCCTATCACCCTGCTCAATAATCTGTCTCCTCCTCAGCACACTCTGTGGTCACAGCTCCTGCCTAGGCAATGCTCTCTCTGCCCTCACTTCCCTGTTTGAAGGAAGAGCTGAGATATGGAGGCTGAAGGCCCTCAGCTCCTCCAAGCTCCCTGTCCTAGGACCAGTTTCTTCAGTAAACTGGACAGCATGGTAATCTTCCGAATCCTGGGCTTCTGCACCAAGTGGGAGGAGGGTCTTCATGGACTCTGCTACTTAATGCACTGGCTTCAGAGGCTCTGCACTGATAATGAAAGACCATAGGAAATGTGGACTGGAGAGTCTCACTAGTCATGTTCTGTATATGAGGAAATTGTCAAAGTGTGTGTGTGTGTGTGTGTGTGTGTGTGTGTGTGTGTGTGTGTGTGTAAAGGGAAGGGAGTAAAGCTCAGGGAAGCATCTGAAATGAGACACCACCACACACCCAGTCCTTATAAGCAGATTAGGACCCATAAGCAAAAGTGTTGGCAAAGACATGGAACAACTGATACAGCTACACATGGCTAGAGGGAAGGGAAATGATTACATGGTGATCAGGGAAAGCAACATCACATCTTCTCTGAAAGTTCAACACGTTTGTTCTATGACTCAACAATTCTACTTCCAGGACTTTGGCCTGAAGAAACCAGTGAATAGCATCACATCAAGTCATGGGTTTTGTTTGTTTGCTTGTATTTTGTTTGGTTTTGAGACAGGGTCTCTCTACAGAGCCCTGGATGTCTGAGAACTCACATTATAGACCAGGCTGGCCCAAACTCACTGATTCACCTGCCTTTGCCTCCTGAGTGCTGGGATTAAAGGCATGTACCAACATGCCCAGCTCAAAGTCTTGTTTGAACAAGAGCATGACAGCTTGATTAAAATAGCCCAAACCTGATGTCACTCAGATGTGCTCCAACAAGTGGTGTGTTCACTCACCATCAAAGGAAAATGCCATTTGAATCTCAAAGACATTATTCTTAGTGACAGAACCTCTCACACATGATTCTTCTCTGTGATAGGGTAGACAAGACTCTGATGTTTCTGAATTATATTCTATTTCCAAACTTCAACTCCAGAAATCAGTCAGTTGGTTGCCAGGTAATAAGGCTCAGGTCGTTGGTTTATGAAAAGGAACATAGAGAAATGTTTGTTGTTTAGTCAGAAAATAAATATTCTTATACCTGATGTGGGTGTGGTTACATGCCTCATATTCTATTCCAATAAATAAGCTATGGAATAAATGAGTGAATATGAGTGCACACTTATCATTTGAAAATAAAGTTCTACAAAATTAAGACTATTTCCCAAATCTAAAAAATTCCATGCTGACATTGGCAGTGGCACATGTCTTTGATCCCAGCACATGGGAGGCAGAGGCAGGCGGATCTCTGTGAGTCCGAGACCAGCCTGGTCTACAGAGCAAGTTCCAGGACAAAACAACACAGAGAAACCCTGTCTGGAAAAAGAAGGAAGAGGAGGAGGAGGAGGAGGAGGAGGAGGAGGAGGAGAACAAGGAGAGGAAGAGGAAGAAGAAGCAGAAGAAGCAGAAGAGGAGGAGGAGGAAGAGGAAAGGAGGAGAACAAGGAGAGGAAGAGGAAGAAGAAGCAGAAGAGGAGGAGCGGAAGAAGAAGTAGTAGAAGTCCCCTGCTAACACTCTTGATGAAGTGCCCTGTTCATCTGCTGAAATGTCCTTGCAACCAGCATTAAGTTCAGGCTCCAGCAGAACTATGAGGTAGTTGTCTTCCTGTGCTCAGAGGCTGTCTAGCACCTTATGGAACTTTATCTTTGTCTGCCCTCTAGTGTCCAAGGAGAGCAAAGCAAGAGTTGTCACTTATGATTTCCTGTGATTGGTCTTCAATGCAGTGGATGAAAAAAGAGGGACTTGGAGAACCTGGGAAAACAGGAACCCCAGAAAGGCAGTTTCTCAGAGGCAAGAGGCTATGGGCCATCTCAGGTCTATAGGAAGAAGGATCTAGCTGTGTGATAACAGAGATAAAATGTTTTAGGAAAACACATGCAGACAACACAATTTGGCACTTTTATATAAAAACAAAAATAGAAGGGAGGAGTTTTGTTTTGTTTTGTTTAGAGGATAAATAAAAACTTAGGGATGAAAATAAGGTAAGAATTGAAACTAAGGACTGGAAGACCAAGAAGAACAGGAGTGTCACAGGAACCAGAAGTGTGCAGGGAATTGTAAAAGGCAGAAGGGCCCTCAATAGATGAATAGATACTCAGGGAGACAGGGGAGAGCAATCTCTTCTAATGGACATGTCTGGGCCTCCTGACACCCCCATC
>CABHPP010125832.1:0-62232 GCA_902168425.1 Peromyscus attwateri | reverse complement strand
TATGGTACTTGAATATTATCATAAGAAATATTAATATTTTTGTACCCGTAATATGGATGCCATAGGGGGAAAAAGCTATTTATCTAATGTTGCTCATGTAATAAAGGAGTGTTGAAAAAATGTCCACAATAAAACAGAGTGCAATCATGTTAATTGCATTTATTTCCCTTGCAGAAATTTCTCATCATTTTAATTTCATTTTATGAAATTTCTGAGTTCAAATTTGTGAATATCTTTCACTTGGAGCCATGTGGAATTCTTGGAAGTGTTTATCCTGTTTGCTTTTGTTTTCATTGAAATACATTTGCTTTTTCAGGTGATTTGATAATTGATCAATAGTAATGTGTGTATTTATGGTCTACCATGTAGTATTTTGACCTGTGTGTAAATTGTGGAAAGCTTTACTAAATTACTTTAAACATTTCTGAGTTTACTATCATTATTTTTGGTAAAAGTGTTAAAGAGTTGCCCAACCTCTACCTGACAAACTGTTTCCAGTTAACAGCAACAGAAACAGTGTTCAGGACCAACACTGCTCTGTGCTGAAGCCTATTCAAATGTTCTCATGTCCTCTGTATGACAATATGTCAACTCCTAAGACACAGAGGACATGTGTGTGTCTCCTCTTACATCAGCTGTGATCCAGTGGATAAGCCCACATCCATGCACATTCTAGCAGTCATACCTAAAATTGGTGAGCTATCTTCAATAAATATGAAAGTAAGAGAGAGATGTATTGATACATGGTCCAGAGGATGTGCAAGGAGAATGTCATGGGTATAACAGAGATAAATATGATCAAAATGCATTACATACAAGCAGGAATATGTGTATATTTAACATGTAGAAAGGAGAATGGAAAAAAAAATATTAAGGGATGAGGAAGTGCTAAAGGATGGAAAACGGACACTTTGGTCATGAAAGAGGACATAAATCTAATTGATTTTCTATTTTAACTCTGTCTTGCATATTTCTGTTTGGTTTGATTCATTACATTCATTCAAAACATTCTCAGTCCTGAATATTACATAATGTATAAAATTATATTAATCTCACATGGCTAAATATGTTGATACATGACTGAAGTCCTTATGCTCAGCAATTGGAGGCAAAAGGATCATGAATTCAAGGCTAGACTTGGCTACACAGTAAGCTCAAGGGCAGTCTTGACTACATGTGTTTGTCTCCAAAAGAAAAAAAGAATGTGAGATATAGTTCAGTGGTTAAGAGCACTTGCTGCTCCTCTAGTGGGCCCAAGTTCAATTCCCAACACCAATGGCAGGAAGGTGACAAGCATGTGAAACTCCATTTCTAAGGTCTAGGGTATCTGACACCCAGTTTAAAGCTCTATGTGTGCCAACACATATATACCAACACACACATCTACATAAATAAAAGAAAAAATAAATATATTATTAAAAAGAAATGGAAATATCAGACATGAAATATTGTATAACTGTGCTAAAACTGTTTGTGTTCTGGCTATTAATTTTTAAACAAACATGATTTTTTAAATTTTTTATTCTATTTTATTTTCTGTATGCATGTAGGATCTGTGTGTGTGTGTAAAGTCTATGTATAGGTTTACAATATTCAGGACTCACTTCTCTCCATCTACCATGTGAGTCCTTGGGATCATAAAACAATCGCCAAGCTTGTCAGCAATTGCATTAACCTGATTTCCATCCCATGAGAGGCAGTAATTTTATTTGTTCTTATTTTCTTAACCAATTTAGAACTAAGATCATTAGGACACACTAGATACACTAAATTTAAAGCAGATTGGAAATTTAATTTAAGGTGGAGTATTCAATCCAAGGGCCCTGAACATGACAGAAAGTTATCTACCACTCTCAGTTTTACCAAAGATTCCTAGAAGAATTAGAATCATAGAATCTGTATAAAAAAAACAAAACAAAAGAAAAAACAGGAACTGGAGAAATGGCACAGTGTTTATGAGTACTGTCTGCTCTTTCAGAAGAACTGAATTCAATTCCCAGCACCCACATGTCAGATAACAGCCATTTGTACCTCCAGATCAGGGGATCTGGTGCCTTCTTATGACCTCCACGGGCACTGAACGCACGTGGTACATAGCCAAATAATCAGCCATAACAACCATATACATAAAATAAAATGGGTGGATGGAGCGATAGGTCAGTAGTCAAAAGCACAGACGGCTCTTCCTAGGAACCTGGGTTCAACTTCTGGTATACACACGGCAGTTCACAACAGTCTGTAATTCCAGTCCAAGGGGATCCACTACCTTCTTCTTGCCTCTAAATCACCAGCACAGAGGTGCTGCACAGATCCACATACACACAAACATTAATATATTAAAATTAAATATAAAAATGAAATCAAGTAATGTTCCAACATTAGAAAACAGCAAAAAGATAGCTAATTGCCCAGATTAGGAGAGGTTTTTTTTTTTCCTTCTTCTTCTG
Source organism: Peromyscus attwateri (assembly GCA_902168425.1). Taxonomy (NCBI): domain Eukaryota; kingdom Metazoa; phylum Chordata; class Mammalia; order Rodentia; family Cricetidae; genus Peromyscus; species Peromyscus attwateri. The sequence goes on along the minus strand of CABHPP010125832.1, from coordinate 59,785 downwards.
CATAAATCAAAGATTTAGGAGACATGGCTGTCACTGCTGATGAAAAAATAAAGGGGTGGGGGGGCCCTAAATGCAGGGGATCATGTGTTGCTAGAGTTTTCCTGCCTGGCCCATGGTCAGGATAAATCTCTTTCACCTGCCAGTCCCACAGCCGCTCAGACCCAACCAAGTAAACACAGAGACTTCTATTGCTTACAAACTGTATGGCCATGGCAGGCTTCTTGCTGACTGTCCTTATATCTTAAATTAATCCATTTCTATAAATCTATGCCTTGCCACATGGCTCGTGGCTTACCGGCATCTTTACATGCTGCTTGTCCTGGCGGCAGCTGGCAGGCTGTGACTCCTTCTGCCTTCCTGCTCTTTTAATTCTCTCTGTTAGTCCCGCCTATACTTCCTGCCTAGCCACTGGCCAATCAGTGTTTTATTAGCAGCACATTTGCCATACAGAACAGCCCACAGCAATCATGCAGGCAGTAAGACAGCTGCATCAATCAGCCACTGGTTTGGGTTCCTGATAAGAACAAGACAAAGAGTTGAAATGGAAGAGAAACAGAAGAAGAAAACAAACAAGGTCAACAGGCTCATGATGTACATGGATTTCTGTCCCCAGGAGCAGGTCTCAGGTAAAGGCTATGGCTGTGTATGTGTTAAACTTGCTCCTTGTTTCTGTTAAGGACAGGGATCGTGGAACTACCAGACTAAACCATGAACACCAAATAACATCAATGGCAAAGAACAAGACTTCGTATGATAAAATTGTGAATTTTTTTGTGGTATGATAAGAAACAGTACACATAATCTGTGTTTGTATTTATATTTTGACTGCCCTTTGGCCAGTTACTCATATAGGAATGTAGATATTCACCACGACTTGCAATATCCAAAAATAGAAGCCATAGACCAAAACACCATGGGCATCTCTTTCTGAGCTACAAGAGAAACTGGGACAAAGCTTGGTGGCCTAAAAGCCACTGAGAAGGCAGATGGTGGTAAGAGAAATACTCCAGGCTACTCATTGAAGGTATAAAACAACTTGACACTCAGCATCACCCAGGAAATCCTTCCATCCAAATGCTGAAATTGTCTGAGGGATCCTTCTGAAGAACAAAACTAAAATGTTGGCAAAGGCCAGTTGTTTGAGGATCAGGTCTGTGGGTCTTATCCTTTGTCCAGTGAGAAAAGTGAAGCTATAAAGAAACGCAAGGAGTTTCCCTAATGCCCTCTCCAGTCTGTGTAAAGAAGATAGTCCCCACATCCAAAGTGATGTCACTCATCACTTCCACATCAGCAGATGCAGATTTTAACTTGAGACAGAAGAAATGACATATTTCTCCTGTTTCTGTAAGATATATTTTCTGTTTTTTAGTGTTTATTTTATGTGCATTAGTATTTGCCTGTGTGTGTGTGTGTGTGTGTGTGTGTGTGTGTGTGTGTGTGTACCATGTGCAATCAAAGCCTGCAGAGACGAGAAGGCATCAGATGTCCTGGATAGTTATGAGCTACTATGTGGGTGCTGAGAGCAAAACCCAGATTCTCTGTAAGAGCAGCAAGTGCTCCTAATCACTGAGGCATCCCTCCATCCCATTCTTTTCTGGTTTTGAATAGGTTTTAAAGTAAATATTTGTGGCTTAAATAAGATCTGACATTTTAAGTGATATCTATAGGATTATCTTTGACAATGTAAGTCCCCAGAGCTACAAAATTAAGTGAAAATATGCATCTCTCCCAAACAACAAAGTCGTTGTTTGGATAAACCTTAAATTTAAAAAAAAGATAACAGAAAACAAGAAGCATAGTTTACTATGATTTTCTTATGATTATGGGGAAGTAAGAATATAAATCAATATGAAAAGATGACCCAGCCAGGTGGCAGTGGTGATCACGCCTTTAATCCCAGCACTTGGGAGGCAGAGCCAGGTGGATCTCTGTGAGTTTGAGGCCAGCCTGGTCTACAGAGTGAGTTCCAGTACAGGCACAAAATCTATACAGAGAAACCCTGTCTCGAAAACCCAAAAAAGAAAAAGAAAAGAAAAGATGACCCAAACACATCAAGCTGCAAATATGTATTTGTGAGTGCACAGTTATGATAAATATATGCAGAAGTACAAACTCAGAGACATAAGGGAACAAAGATCAAAAGGGTGTAGAGAGATGGAGGCACATATTTGTATTTCTTTTATAGTACTTATGTTTGGATTAACATAGATTAGATTATGTTCACAAAAATAGTTTATATAGGACTTTCATATTTGGCTCACATTATATAATATAATATATACATAATTACCAGCATCTCATCAGAATCCTAATTCAAGGGCCAAATTATAACAGAGTACACAATACTTACTGAATAATAAGATTTTAGCTAAGCCATGGAAGTAATTTTATGTTAAATTTCACTGTATTTTTTTATATGAAGCGTGTGTCTTCCATGTTTTCCAGAATATCCAGTAACGGTTTGGCTTAAGTGAAATTCATCGTCAACACACCCAAACCATGGAACTTCAGCCATGTATTATTATGCCTAGCTATAATTGTTGAGGGTTTTTTTAAATTCAGGACTCTATTTCTAAGATATTTGTGTACACATATTTGTATTACTACATTATGTTTGTATAGGGTGTATATAGATAAAATACTCATAAAATATTGTTAATATTTCATATTGATAAGCAATTACATTTTATTACTGGAAACTTAGAACTTTTATCAATAAAAACAAATAAACAAACTTAGTTAAAATTACGTTATTTAAATTTATTCATAAGAATCCGAAGTTCTGAAACTGGTATGTACTGTTTCATGTTTCACTAAAACATCTAAGTATAACAACCCTGTCTTGAGTAATTATCATCCCAGTCACCCAAGTCATAGTCTTAACATGCAATTTCTCACCTCCATGCCTATCTGAGGACCTATGATAACTTATTTGACAACTTCTGGTGGAGAGTCATTTTTCTTCAAGGTTGTGGGACCTGGTAAGCTGACCACACTCTTTTGGATGGCCCACACTTAGGTGTATATGTGATGCACAAATTGGACCTGATGTTTTTTTTTAAAGAGGACTCACAGTTGGGGATAAGGAAGTAGGAGTGGATCTTTGAAAAGTTCGAGAAGTAAGAGGTAAAAATCATCAAATTGTTATGTATGAAATACTCAGGAATTAATAAAACATTTTAAAAACCTTTTCTCACTAAGTAACTAATGTATTGAAATACATTTCCAATTCTAGGTTTGGGGTAAAAAACACTGCAAATGGAGTATTTCCCCTTAAACACTCACTGTTTTTTGTCATCTCTCTCCATACTATCTCCCTCCTTCCCTATCTGAGCTCTTCTGTTCCAAGACTCTACCTACCCACAGTCCACCCACAAAATCTATTCTATTTCCCCTTCCTATGATGGTCCATGCATCCCTCCTAGAACTCTTTTCTTTTTCTAACTTCTCTGGGTCTGTTTATTGTAATGTGATTATCCATTACTTAACAGCTAACATCTACTTAAAAACGAAAACATATCATGTTTGTCTTTTCTTGTCTGGGTTGCCTTTTTCAGGATGATTTTTTTCTAGTTCCTTCCATCTGTCTACAAATTTCATGATGTCATTTTGTCTAACAGCTGAGTAATACTCCATTGTGTAAATATATCACAGTTTCTTTATTCATTCTTCTGTTGAGGGACATCAGGTTTTTTTTCCTGTTTCTGGCTATTATGAATAAAGCCATTCTGAACCTAGCAGAGCCAAGTGTACTTTGTTAGGATGGGGAGTCTTTTAGGTTATGTCCAAGAGTGGTAGTATCTTGAGGCAAATTGTTTCCCAATATTCTGAGGAACTGCCATATTGATTTCTACAGTGGTGATAAAAGTTCACACTTCCACAAACAATGGAACAGTGTCCCCCTCAATCCACATCCATCCCAGCATAAACTTTCAATTTGTTATTGATCTTAGCGATTCTGATAGGTATAAGATGGAATCTCAAAATAGTTGTGATTTGTGTTTCCCTGATGGCTAAGGATGATGAATATTTGTTTAAGAGTTTTTTACCCTGACATTCTTCTATGGTGAGTTCTCTGTTACATCTGTACACTACTTTTAAATTGTATTATTTTGTTTGTTGATTGCGGGGCATACATGAGCTACAAAGATGGTGCTGAGAGGAAGTTAGCCTACTAAGTTGTTTACACAGAGATTAGATACAAATGGTGCTGAGAGGAAGTTGGCTCAAGTTGTTTAGCAGAGATTAGATACAAATGGTGCCCAGACAAAGTTAGCTCAAGTTGCTTAAACTGAGATAAGATACAAAGATCAGGAGGTGATGTCAGTGCATAAACAACTTGTAAACAAGAAAATGAGCATAGGGTAACCTTTAAAATGATTGGTTGGTTCCTTCATCCCCTCCTAGGGTTCTGAGGTATTTGCTATAAAAGAGGCTTACTGTCTAGCAATAAACGAGTTCTTGCTTGACTTGATGCCCCTCTGTGTCTGATTGTCCCCAGGTAAGAGGAAGGCTGGGAAACCGGTGAGCAGTGCACTTACCTTTCCTCTGTTCCAGGCCACCTCTTCAGAGTGACCTAAGTTCCTGGTGGGGCAGGACCCCAATACCGGCAATTCAACGTGGGGCTTGAAAGTATGGTTGGCCAAGGCCAAGTGGTCTTCCAGGGTAAGTGAAGCCCTCAGTGTGGGTAATGCAATTTTTCCAAAAGATCCCCAAGAGCCAGGGGAGGCCAAAGACGACAAAGAGGACCATGAGGGTAAAGAGACCAAGTTTGACACAAAAGTAAAAGTCACTCCCTCTGCAACTTGTGAGTCATATACTCTGAAGGAGTACCCCACCCCCCACCTTACATCCCTGAAACAGGGAAATGCTCCTCACCATACACTATCCTTAGAAGGGATCTACGTGACTGGTGTACTTATGACAGGCCATTAGCCAGGGATCTGGGAGCCAATGAACCAACTTATGCAGAGGCCTATATTACCCAGATAGGGCCCCCAAGGGAGACAAGGCACGGGCCCTGAGAACAGACCCCCCCCAGGCATTTCTTGTTAATCTGGTCCCTGGCTCTAATAGACCACAAGAATGTTAGCGGTGGGAGGCCAGACCTAAGGGGCCAGGTGGAACACAAGCCCATGGCAGCTGGCATCATCCTCATGCTGCTGTTGCTCTGCCTCTACCGGTTGCTCTGCCCATGGAACTATGAGCAGCCCAGTGGTGGTCTCAGCATGCAGAGATGCGGGGAGTTGCCCTATAATAACTAGAGCTATTCACTGCCTGGGAGGGAGATTGTGCCGCTGGTGCTATGAGGGTACCTTATAGACATCTAGTGTCTGGCTAGAGATGGTATACTGCTGCCTGGCAGACCAAGTCTGTGTGTGGGATGCACAGACTGGGGACTGCCTCACATGCATCCTGCGCCCAGCACCACGCCAGAACAGTTGCAGAGGCAAAGCTTTTAAAGCCCAGGAGAACTGGGGAAAGCTGTTGGATGGTGGCAAAACTAGCCCTGAGGAGCCTGGGGACAGCCCTCTACTGCAACACTGCCCCTGAGGGCCTCCACCACTTTCCCTCTTCAGGCACAAGCCAGACCTCACCTGATCAACACCAACTTCTCAGTTCAGCTACCCGCAGAGCCTACTCAACCAGGCAGGCTGTAGCACCTCTAGGGACTCTAGCTATGATTTCAGTTGGCTAGTGCAGCATATATACAAGGAGGAGGGCCTAGCTGCCATGTGCCGGGCCCTGTGCCCACCCTCTCCATGATCCCCACTGGCCCAGGCTTTTCAAGAAGAGGGGGCTGCACCCAAGAACAGTTCCCCTCCTCTGGCTTGGGCTCCCAGCACAGCCAGCTCTATCTGGAACTTGGAGCTACAAGACAACCTCATCGTAGTTGGGCGAAGCAGTGGCCTGCTGGAGGTGTGGGACGCCATTGAAGGGGTGCTCTGCTGAAGCAACAAGGTCTCCGCATGCATCACAGCCCTTGTCTTCCAGGACAGGAGGATTGTAGCTGCTAGGCTTAAAGGTTCCCTTGATTTCTTTTCCTTGGAGACCCACAATTCCCTCAGCCCCCTGCAATTCAGGGGGACCCCAGGGGGAGCAGATACCTCCCAGCCCAGTGCTCGAATGTGAGGGCATGGAGTGCTCCTGGCACCTGCCCTGTGATCCCCTGACAGACACCATCGACAGCTCAGGGCCTTTACTAACCCTGGCTAATGGGGGCTGCCTCTCAGCTGTGGGTCTGCCCCCAGGGCCGGGCCATGAAGCCCTGGAGAAGGCTTTGGTCATTCAGGAGTCAGAGAGGTGGAAGAAGTTCCATTTCCACCCACAGCAGCTGTACCTGTCAGTGAAATAGGGAGAGCTGCAGAAGGTGATCCTTATGCTGCTAGACAACCTGGACCCCAACTTCCAGAGTGACCAGCAGAGCAAGTACATACCCCTGCATGCAGCTACACAAAAGGGGTCCTTGGAGATTCTGTCATGTGCTGCTGCAGGCAGGAGCCAACATCAATGCCATAAATAAACAACAACATTCACCACTGATGGAGGCCATGGTAAACAACCACCTGGAGGTGGTGCATTACATGGTGCAGCTAGGCGGCTGTGTCTGCAGCAAGAAAGAGGATGGCTCCTCCTATCTCCATCTTTCAGCCAAAATTGGGAACTTGGAGATTGTTAGCCTACTGCTGAGCACAGGACAGGTGGATGTGAATGTGCAGGACAATGGGGTCTGGATGCCCATCATCTGGGTAGCTGAGCACAAACACATTGACATGATATGGTTGCTGCTGACCCAGGGTACTGACATCACCCTAACTGACAATGAGAAAAACATCTGCCTGCACGGGACCTCCTTTACGGGCAGTGCTGCCATTGCTGAGGTCCTCCTGAATACCCAGTGTGACCTCCATGCTGTCAACCACCAAGGGGACACACCCCTACACATCGCTGCCATGGAGAGCTATGATGACTATGTTTTGTTGTTCCTGTCTCGTGAAGCCAACCCTGAGCTTCAAAACAAGAAAGGAGACACAGCATGCGACCTGACCCCAGGGTGTCCTGATGTGTGGTTTATACTGCAGCTCAACTGCAGGCTTAGGCTCAGGGTAGGGAACCGGGCTGTTGGTACTGAAAAGATCATCTGCCGAGATGTTGCTAGAGGCTACAAGAATGTGCCCATCCCCTGTGTCAATGGTGTGGATGGCGAGCCGTGCCCTGAGGATTGTGGCAACATCAGCTGCTTCATCAACCACCTGTGTGACCCCAACATCATCCCTGTCTAGATCTTCATGCTGCACCAAGACCTGACCCATCCAGCAGGTCATGTTATTCGTGGGTCTCGAGGAAGGAACCACCTGAAATGCCAAGGGGGCGAGAGGGGAAGGGAGCCAAGCGCAAATGAGACACTGAGTCAATCTGAGTCGCGTCAAGCCTCCGTTTATTAACTGAATGTTAATGCTTTTATACAAGGCTTTAAGCAGGGAGGGGAAGCTGAGAAAGGAGAGTGGAAAATTTTCAGGAGAAGTCAGAGTGATCGGGGGGAGGTGAGGTTTCTTTGGTCCAAGGCTCTGCAGCTGGCCGATTACTGTTCAAGGCTATATCTAAAAGTATACTTCTTAGTTAGGCCAAGGCCGTCCTAACTTTGCAAGCCTCCTAGCAGAAATTCAAAGCACAATAGATCTAATTCACACAGGCCTGGGTCAGTCTCCAACAAAGACCTACGGTCTCCATGCATTACCTTCTTCAGTTCCAGGGACATCCAGACTGGGGAAGGGCTGGAGTCTGACTATGGTGACCGATTCTGGGATATCAAGAGCAAGTATTTCACCTGCCAGTGTGGCTTTGAAAAGTACAAGCACTCAGCTGAGGCTATTGCCCTGGAGCAGAGTCACCTGGCTTGTCTAGACACCCACCCTGAGCTGTTGCCTGAGCTCAGTTCCTTGTCCCACATAAACACCTGAGGACCCTTCAAATCCAGGCTGGGGCACTTGCCTTCAGACATTCCTCCATCAGAGATCTCAGTTAGGCCTGGAACGTCGACAGCCCTTCTCCCAGAGCTGGTTTCTCACTGGGAGTAGTATGACTTCAGGGCTGGCCACATTCCACTGAGCCAGGCCTCAGTCTGCTCAATTGAAGTAGGGCTGATCTGCCAACTGATTTCCTGTGTTCTCAATAAATGTTAGGTTTGACATGAAAAAAAAATGGAGGGGGTTGCCAAATGGGTAAACTTCGTAAAGAGGTGCCCTAGTCTGAGCTTTAAAATAAGGTGGACTTATTTAAAAACAAAAAGGGGGGATCTTTGGGGCATACATGAGCTACAAAAATGGTGCTGTTAGGAGGTTAGCCTACTAAATTGTTTATAGGGAGATTAGATACAAATGAGGCTGAGAGGAAGTTAGCTCAAGTTGTTTAGCAGAGATTAAATACAAATGGTGCCCAGAGGAAGTTAGCTCAAATTGCTTAAGCTGAGACAAGATATAAAGATCAGGAGGTGATGTCAGTGCATAAACAACTCGTATACAAGAAAATGAGCATAGGGTAACCTTTAAAACGATTGGTTGGTTCCTTCATCCTCTCCTAGGGTTCTGAGGTTTTTGCTATAAAAGAGGTTTACTGTCTAACAATAAATGAGTTCTTGCTTGAATTAACACCCCTTGCATCTGATTGTCTCCAGGTAAGAAGAAGGCTGGGAAATGGGCGAGTGGTGCAATTACCTTTCCTCTGTTCCAGGCCGCCTTTTCAGAGGTGACCTAAGTTCCTGGTGGGGCAGGACTGGGCAGTTGATGTCTAGTTTCTTGAGTTCTATTCATATTATGGACATCAGTCCTCTATCGATGAAAATCATTTTCCATCTGTAGGATGGCATTTGTCCTATTGAAGTTGTCCTTTGCTGTATAGATACTTTTTGAATTTATGACATTCCATTTGTTAATTGTCAATCCTAGTATCTGTAATATCAGTATTCTGTTTAGGATCTTGTCTCTAGTGCTGATGCATTTAATGTTATTCCCTACTTCCTCTTCTGTCAATTTCAGTGTTTCATTTTATGTTGAGGCCTTTGATCCATTTGGGCTTGAGTTTTGCATAAGGTGACAAATATGGATCAGTTTGGATAACTGATATACATCCTGATATCCAGATCAGCAGTATTCATTAATGAATTTCTTTTTCCAATGTGTATGTCTGACTTATTTACCAAAAACATTTTTTGAATTCTTCTCTCATATATTACATCCTGAGGGTAGCTTCTCCTCCCTAACACTCCTCCATGTTCTCCTGTCCCACCATTCCCCTCTTCCCACTGATTCTTATGTTTCATGGGCCGTCTGTGTCAGGGTATGCTGGATGCTGTGAGCACCTGTCTTATCTTGAACGTTACAGCTTTCCAGCTATTTATGGATTTGTTCTTTCAGTGCTCCTGGGTGTGTGCTTAATAAACTCACTTTTCAAAACTGGAAACATGATAATTGTGGATTATTCCCCATACAACACAAAGACATACAAAAAGTGAAATATAAATTTACATTAAAAAAGGGATGGTGCATTGATGATTTAATCTCTTACACTTAATATTATGTACTTTAAATAAATGGGGAGAGAGGAAGGGGTGATTAAAAATCTGGAATATTTGACTGAGCCTGAAAGTACAATTTCTGTGGAATGTGCTGGTAGTCTAGGGGTCTTGGAAACAACCATATTGCATTCTGTGCCCTAGGGAAGTGCAAACAGAATTCCCTTGTCTTCAGAGCAGGTTAATGTTTTACTTCAGTTAATTTTAGAAGTTAATGGTCAATAACAACAAAAATCTTAACATAAAACTAGTGAAGTTACTCCCCCAGAGTCACTTTATAGCACCATAATTGTTTTGAATGTTTTCTTTAAATTATGTAACCTGTTCTTCCTCAGATCTGACTCCACAAAATTCCAACTTTGGTTTTTTTTTTTGTTTTTTTTTGTTTTGTTTTGTTTGTTTTTTCGTTTCAGAGTTTCACTATATCACCTAGGCTGGACTCAAATACATAATCTTTCAACTTCTCTCTTCCAAGAACAGGGATAACAAAGTATGTGTTACCCACTAATCTACTTGTAATCTCCAATTTTCATTAAACCTAACTTAAACTGTCAATTTTATGCTTACCTAACCAAATGTTGCTAGGGCTTATTATTTTGTATTCAGTTTCTATAGCTCAATTCTAAACACTGTCATTTGAAAATTTATATAACTCTAACTTTTAAAAATATGTGTGTGTCCCATGAATAATCTCTCCAGTCTTGTGAATATATTTTAGATTTAAGAAATACAACTTATAGTGAGTCTACATTCCCTTCAGTGCCAAAAACTTGCATGTATTCATTACCATCCCAGAATTGTTCTGAAAATGTTCATCTTTTTAAACTTGGTCTTTTCTACTCACATCCACCAACACTGACTTGTAATTTAGGAGGCAGACCTAGATGCAGATCTGCACTGGTTAACTTTTGTATGGAAAGTGGAATACTGTTTGGCATCCCATTCTCACAGAAGCTCACCTACATCACTGTAATTCACATATCCCCACAGCTTAATTATCACACCCCCTGTGATATTCTCCATGGAAATAATGAGTGGTTATTGTTTCAGCATTCACAAAATACAGCATTGATTGCCTGTGTCCCAGGCTAAATTACAATCAGTATTTGGAAGAACATTTGTAGATATTCTGCAGCTACAGTGAAGTTTCATGTTGATAGTGTGTACACAAAAGAGAACTCCATAGAAGAAATGGAAAGAGGGATGCAGACACCAGGGCTTTTAGAACTCTCAGAATACAAAAGCACAGAGTGTTGTCTAGTAAGAAGAGGTACAGCAGAGCCTGAAAAGGGAGGTGTAGTGTCTGATGAGCAGAAAGGGGCAGAATGCTGGGAAGCATGCTGACATAGCCACGGAAGTACTGTACAGCAACCTAGTGGTTATATCTAGGAGAGACAGGTAAGATGTAAAGACAATAGAGGTTATATAGAAGAGCACAAAGCTGCTCACTAGGGTGAGAATGCTTTGGGTGGCTCTGGTCTCAGGCAATGATCTAGGAGACAGCGATCCATGGATGTGTTTGACCTTTTGCTTGTGGTTGAGCAGGATAAACACCATGTAGCCACTGGACCCCATCATTATTCCCAAAAACATGAAATCATTACATGTGTACAGGATTACAGTTAGTGTGCTGATTAGTCTCCCGGGATACATGAAAACATAGTATTCAAGATTTTTTATCCCAGTAACATTTCTTTCACCACTTATGTCAGTTGCATATACGGGAATGAAGATATATAACAACAGCTGGGAGGCCCAGCACAGGCCCAGGGAAGGACCAATGATCCTAGAGGTTCTGACCTTGAGCTGTGCCAACTTGGAATCACTGGGACTGATGGTGATGGCCTGAAAGACACTCAGCAGGGATGTGGAGCCAAGGGATATTCCTCTAGCCACTCTATGAAAGTATAAGGCGAGTTTACATGAAAAAAAATCTAGATAGTAACTGTGACTAAAAGCAGCAATGGTCTGTGGAATTCCTCTGAAGAGAACTATAAAGTTAGCTGAGGTAAGCTGTTTGACAATCAGGTCTGTGGGCTTCTTTGCCCTGATTCCAGAGAAGTCAGCAATAATAAAACCACAAAGCAAGGCTGAGTTCCCCAGCATTCCCAGTACAGTCTGGAAGAGGAAGAAGATCCCCACAGCCATGTCTCTGGAGGTCATTCTGTCATGGTTCTGGGTCAAACAGGCCCAGAAGCCACTTGTGAAACAAGTTGGACTATTTTTTTTCTTAGCAAGTCAAACAATGTACTGCATAGACACTATCAACTCATTTTCATAAGTAATGTTAAAGTGTGTCTCTCTAAGAAGAAATTTCCTAGATCTCAATGAACATCAATTGTTTCAATTGCAGATAATCAACTGGGACATTGTGTTAAAAGTTAAAATTTACATTGTCATTAATAGGGATTAATATTTTCCAAATGTTTTACAGTTAATTGCAGTTTAAAAATCCAAAAATCCACTGTTGATAGGGTCCAATGATAAAGCTACATTCAGATGAGAGTCCTGGGTGCAGACACACTCAGGTTTCCAAGGAACTAGCAACTGCTAAAAGGCAGAGGCTTATCAGAAAGGAAACTGTCTGGATCCAGAGGAAATAGTAACACCTAAGATGCTATTGACATTGGATAACTACTAGGACAATTTGAATCAGCTTCCTTTAAAATGTGGCCTCTAAAAGGTTGACAATGACATAGTGGATGGTCACACACCCAAGATCATATGGGCACCATACTCTGAGGTTGTGAGTTAAAATAATTAAAAAGACATAAATGTGGGTGAGTATAGAATGATGGTAAATCTCAGTGGAGTGGGGGAGGTTTAAGCATGATCAAAATATATGACACAAATCCATAATACTTATATAAAAAGGAAATAGATAATAAAGAAAAATAAAAACAATCAAATTTGGGAATAAAAATAGGGGGTAATAAAAGATGGGAAAAGAAAAATAGGGACCGTGGTGGTTTGCATAGGTATGTCCCCCTAGACTCGTGTGTTTGAATGCTTGGCCCATAAGGAATAACATTTTTAAGAGGGCTAGCCTTGTTTGAAAAGATGAGACCTTAATGGAGGAAGTGTGTCACTATGGTGTTGGATTTAAGTATTATAACCTCAGGTATGGCTTGTGTGGCACAGTATCCTTTTGCTGCCTGCAGATCAAGATGTAGAACTCTCGTCTCCTTCTTCAGCACCATGTCTGCCTTCATGCTGCATGCTGGCATGCTTCAAGCCACGACGATAATGGAATAAAACTCTCAAACTATGTCAAGCCTCAATGAAGTATTTTCCTTTGTATGAGTTTCCGTGGATAAGGTTTGTCTCTTCACAGCAATAAAACGCAAACTAAGAGAATGACCATCAGATATCTGGAGAGAAAACATTTGAATTCTCCTTTGTCAGCACAGCCACATGTAATTGCATTTACATATGTCTGTGTACATGTATGTGCTATGTTTGCTTTTAAATATTTTCAAAATTGCTTCCTAAGCTTTAAATTGCTGTGTCTTGTTTTTAAAAACACATCAAATATAATCACGTCTACAAAAATGTGACTAGCACTTAGTTGTGAAGTGTTAAGGGCAGAATTATATAATACATTTATTCCATAGGAGGATTGATGGGGAGATTCTAGAAACTTTGTGATGAAATTAAAGCACAGTATATACTACATGGAAATACTGAACATTAATAGTATACTTTTATATAAAAATAAACTAATAAAACTAAATGTAACAAATTGACTGTTACTGGTACACTGCCACCAAATGGTGCAGTGGACACCTAACACATAGCACAATAGTAACCGACATATCTGTTTGATTCAAAAGCAATATCTGGGCTGATAATCTTGACACATGCCTTTAATTATTAGGTAGAAGCAAGAGAATCCAGTGAGTTTCAGGCTAGCCTGCTCTAAGTAACAAGCTGCAAAACAGCTAGGAGTATGTAAAGAAAGCCTGTTTCAAAACCAAATGAGTAAAAAGTAAGTTTGGGGGATGTGGGAGTATGTGTCTTGGGGAAGTTGAAAGTTGAGGGGTCTCAGACCTGAGTGACATGAAGGTGCATCCCCTCAGTTAGTCAAGTGCCCATGGACTTGAAATTTGGATAGTAAAACATCAGTTTATCACTTACTCCTCTTTTCACAACCCTGAATTGGAAGCCCTCTAAGAAGGATATTATGTTCTCAATATGACACTCTTCTCAAGCATTTCTAATAAAGAGAAAACAATCCTGATCCATGTGAAGCCCTAGTGGAAAGCAGAATTTTAGGTGTAAGTATGCAGAGTCCATCAAAAACCTCTCAAATTGCTCCTGTAACTAACTAAATTCTGGGAAAGGTTTTACCAACACAGTGAAAAGGGTCATAAATAATTGCAGGTGAATTCTGAGAAACAGTCACAAACTGTTTAAGTTACCAGGATCTCACCTTTCTGAGAACTAACACACTCTCACTGTCCTGGAAAAGAACACCAAACAATAGTGTCTTTCACCTGCAGCCTCCACCAAATGATGTTGAGTTCACGACTCAGTCTGATCCTTCACATTATGAGTCTTTGAACTGTGTGGAAGCTGTTCCCTGAAAGACGAGGATCAGTTCAGAGCTCTGCACTCACCCACCTTCCAGAGACTGCCCTGTCCTCTGAAGACAGGATACCTGTAGGAAAGCAACTTACCTGTGGATGTAGGATGCATCTGGGATGATGAGTGCTAGATGTGGACTCAGTGGCCATGTGAAACCTACAAACCTCATATGGCTATGAAGTTGGCTGCAATCCAAAAGATTATGACAGAATGTACTCCAAGCTCTTCCCCACAAGAGATGACAGGACCATGGCACAGGAAGACACAATGGCAGTTATGCTGGGGGTGATGACATCACCTTTGAAACACACTTTTTTCCCATCAACAAGAAAGAAAAACCTTTAGGTGAGCAGTGAACATCTTAGAGGTACAAGGTAGAAGTTTAAAATGACTCTTCTCTCCTGTGATGTCATAAGCTGATGCCTAGGTAGGAGAACCAGACAGGCTTTGCCTTCTAGGGAGCAGGGACCGAGGACAAAGTGTGAAGTTGAAAGTGCACTTTCATGTGGGGATGAATCTTTATGAAAATATCTCTTACATTTTAAGAGACTGGAAGTATTGCTGGACCACCCAGCCATAATTAATGAACCTTGAGTTCATTTAAGATGTAAGACTGCCATCCAACTGTGTACTCAGCCACTTTGCTCAACCTGCTTTTAATGCAATAGTGTAACAATCAACCTTACTTGTCTTGGATTGGATTTACCGTGTAATCAGCTTTTGCAACCTAAGGTAATGCACAGATTGAATGCTAACACTTGCAGTCTTCCATGGCCCTGACCTAGGAGTAGCACAGGAGTGGGTGCATGATATGGTATTAAATGCTTAAAACAGCAAGTAATTTGATAACTACCTTTTGAAACAAATAGTTACCAAAATGATGGAAATGACATGGATATAGGCTGATAAATCTGTGTGTGGTGATGTTTGTTATGTGGGTTCGTTGGGATCAGAGATTTACTCTCTTGTAAAACCCTTTTAAAGATTTCTGTAAACTATCCCTCATTACTTCATCCATGTGAATCCTTCATGCCAATAAATACAAAGCATAGTCTTTTGTGCGGCAAACACAGAGTCAGAAAGAGTCAGGAAAGACAGATCCACAAGTTATCATTCAGCTAGACAGAGGTTCACATGACAGACAGACAGAGAATGGCAGAAGACACAGGAAGAGTGAAGTAGAGAAATCAAATCTTGGTTATCTCTGTAAATGTCCAGGGAAAGCGCTTCTTCCTAGCCACAGGAATCTGCATAAGAAAGTTCTGTGTGTGATATTGGTCACATCCATTAAAATACCATTCTCATGTTTAAATATCCACTTTATTCTATTTTTGATGAGTTAAATGTATAAAGGAAAAACAGCTTCTATAGATATATTTATTTTTATTGTATGCGTACAGATCTGTCTCACTCCAGTTCTACAGCCTTTCTTACCAAATCATGTCTCATGCTGTGGATCAATACAGACCGAAAGACCAGAGCCAGTGCTGAGGCCCCACTGCTTTGATTCCTCTCTAACTCATCAGTGAACATAGTCCTGTTCCACAAAGTGAACTGGACAGAAAAGCTTCCTCTCAGGTGTCCAGTTCCCCCAATCATGCCTGACAATCTTTTATCATCTTTCAGTGACTCATACTCACTGAAATATCAGCAAGAAATAAAGACATGTCCCTAGTAACTCATAAGAGCCAGACACTCAGGGAGTTATTTTTCTTCTATTGACTCATATGTGCACCCTTTGTCTTGAGGAGAGGTGGTAAGATGCACTCTTCAATTTCTCTGCTTCCAAAGCTCTCACACTCAACACATCAGATCCATTTTCAGTGTCCTCATTAGCCAGGTTATAAGAGATTCTTTCCTTCCTTGTTCTGAAGACTCCCCAATGTAGGCAGTTCAGATAGAGTTTTTCTTAATTCCCTAGTATCCTGTACTGATAAAGAACCTATCTCCATACTCACACTTAGATCTTTGACTTTCTGTGCATTACAAGTTGGACTTCCTGGTTGTTTTCTACTGCTTTTTTTGGTATTCTCTCCTCTTGCATCCTGAAAGTTACAGTGAATGGCAGATGTAGATTTATTAGTTATGTGTATAATTGCCCAACAGCAGTAACAATGTATGCACCACTGCTGTCCTGTCAGGTTGTCATCTTTTTCACTTTATCACTGTCTCCTGTGGACAGTAGCATTATTTCCACTGTCAATACCTGACCTTAGTAACTCAAAGGGTAAGTGACTCTTTCAGTTCAAAAGCTGTGTGTGTGTCACAGTGGATCTGAAAGGTCTTGCACATAGCCAGAGTGGTGCAAACATATACTCTTAGTTCCGGATTATGAAGCAATGAGATACATTTACAATACACTCCAGTCTTAAAAGCACTTTGTCTTCCCCAATTAACATTTTTTTCACTTTGTTGATATTTATTGTATGCTTTTGATTGTAAAAAGTTTTCATTTGGGAGGACTATACAGATGGGCCAGTCATAAGGAACACTTCTTGCTGTTGGAGAAGAGCTGTCTTGGTTTCCAGTACCTACATGGTGGATCAAAACTGCCTGTAACTGCAGTTTAAGGAGGTTTGGACAGCTTCTTCAGGACTCTGCAGGCACCACAGTCTCATAGTGCACATATGTACATAGAGGCAAAACATTCAGGTAAACAATTCAAAAATAGACTAAAAAAGAAATATTTTAAAAAGAGCTTTTATTTTTTAAATAAAGATGTTTTCCCATAGGCAAATGCAAAGTGCAAATAAGGCTTTGGAGATTCTAATAAAATGGGGTGTTCTCTAAGTGTGGTCTGTCATGACAGAAAACTGTTCTATTACCCAAGTTTGATTTCCAAAGCACAAGATGGAGCTAATGTTTATGATGCCACTGGAAATATGCTTTGTTTTCATTGTAGGGGAAAATGCTATAAAGGTTACTATAGATGAACTCATAAAGCCTGTGTTCTGTTCGCAAAAATGATAAACTGTAAGGAAATTCATGGCGTCCGTTTATGCTTATCATTAGAGTATAACTGAAACAGGGAAGATAACTCAATCCCAAGTACAAGAGGGAGGCTCCAAGCCATTCATTTTACCACTGGTCATTCAACACAGACTCAGTTATTGCTTCTAATTCATAAAAGTTGTGTTATATAAGAATAACTTCTACTCTAGAAAAAAGATTTACAGCCAAATTTCCCAAGATTGAGTGCTTCTTATCTTTTCATTCAAAAGTTTAGTATGGGTTTGAAACTAAGGTAAGTTCAACTACAACAATAATACTGCATATCATGTACATAAGTCGACATATCATATAATGTAAAGTGAATTATCACACTGAATTTTTACCATAATCCTTAAGCACCTTCACAGGCATGTATTACCCTGGTGTTACTGCAGTCACCCTTAGCAGTGGACTTATAGTCAGAACCAACAGATTTGGTTGACTCGCTGTTATGAATATTTCTTTCTTACTTACTATGGAACTATTCTTGTCACTTCTCTGTGTGTTCCTTAGATCTGCTTCTAACAAATATTCCCATTATTAAACATGAGCAACTACACAGGCTTCTCTTCTTTGCTGGATTTGCCACTCAGAATAAGATACAAAGTACTCACCTGGCTTCTTGTCTCTGTAGGATTGGGGGTTCATTGGGCAGATCCTGACTATTAATAACCAGGGCTGTGTGGGAGTCAGCTCAAGCCTGAGGTAGAGGACTGTGATTCTGTGACCTCACCTCCCTCCAGAACTGCAATTTTCATTTCACATGCAGTTGCAAAGACAGCACTGGCTGTGGGATAAAATATATTAAAAATAATTTATGAAATTGTTTTCAGTTGATAATTAACAAAGATACTTAAGAGCTTCTTGTGACTATCTCCAAAGAGACATGCTATTTTGAAGAGGTATTGAATTTTCATAATCTCTGAAGTGTCAAAGGTGCTAGAAACTTTGAGGTGAAATTTGTGAGAAAGTTAGAGAAATCTCTGTGTCCCCATTGGATCTCAGCTTCTCTGAATTGTACCAAAACAAATCAATCTAGTTTTCTTTGCTTTTTAAAAAGATTTATAACGTTTACTACTTAAATGTTTCTTTATGCATTTTATTCCTGCACACGTGTTTAAAACAAGTCTACTCATCATCTCCTTTCCAATTTTTTTTATCCCACATAGCTCTTCCCTCCAAATATCAAGTGCTCTCTAAGAAGGTAGAAAAGAAAGAGAGAGAGAGAGAGAGAGAGAGAGAGAGAGAGAGAGAGAGAAAGAAGAAGGAGGAGGAGGAGGAGGAGGAAGAGAAGAAGAAGAAGAAGAAGAAGAAGAAGAAGAAGAAGAAGAAGAAGAAGAAGAAGAAGAAGAAGAGAAGGAAGGAAGGAAGGAAGGAAGGAAGGAAGGAAGGAAGGAAGGAAGGAAGGAAGGAAGGAAGGAAGGAAGGAAGGAAGGAAGGAAGGAAAACAGTCTACATATTGATGTTCAGTGCCTGGGCATCCATGAAAGCAAGGGTAGCCTCTCTCTCGCAAAGACTGGATCCTGGAACCTGACACTTCCTCTAACAGAAGTAAAAAATGAGCAACAGTTCTTCAGTTGGAATTGGGACTTCCTGATGACCTCTACTCTGCTTGAGTTATGTCTTCTTAATCCTGAGCAGGATTTGTGTGTTCTGTTGTAACAAGTGAACTCACAAGTGCAAGTGCCCTGTACTTTATGGACAAAACCTGTTTCCTGGGAATCATCTACCACCTCTAGTTCTAAACACTTTCTACCTCTTCTCCCATGATGACCCCTAAGTCTTGAGAGAAAGAGCTGTGATATAGATGTCCCAATTTTTCTGGGCCCTCTAGAGTCTCTTATTCTCAGCAACTTGAATGATCATGGATTCTGTGTTAATCACCATAGACTTCAAAAAAGAACTTACTCTGATGAAGGTTGAGGGATAGACTAATCCCCAGTATAAAAAGTAAGAGTTTATTGGGCAGTTCATTACTATGTCCTTTTAACTGAATAATAGTATGAAAAAGTATATTCTTCCCCAGGGTCTATATGAAGCCCATATTATTGACCCTGATAGTTATGCCAGAAAATGTTTCCATCTTGTGAACTGAGCCTTCATTTTTATAATGAAGTAGTTATTACACCCATAATATTCATGAACTATTGCACCATGCTTGCTGTTGTTATAACTCTCAGAGTTCATTCCTGGGTAATATTTATAATTACCTCCACCACTGGAAAAATTATCTGGTAGAGATGGAACTCACACTTTGATTTCTTCATGTTCTTTGACTCAAGTGTATGGTATCTTTTGCAATGTGTTCTTACCATCTCGGGAACATAGGCCCCTACAGACTACAGGCTATTGGTATTTTGCTTATTTCTCCTCAATGCATTTTTTTTAACTTTCAAGCATATAATAGCCCCATTTTAGAGTACTGGGCAGAGGAACATAGTCAGACAATCTGAGAAAAACATCTAGAGATATGGTAGAAAAGGTGAAAATATGCTACAATTAGCATTGGAGATCACTTAGTAAAATATAATACAAACCAATGTTATCAATAATACAAACCAATGTTTAAGGGGCCCCTGGCAGTAGAATCAGGATCCATCCCTGGTGTATGATATGGCTTTCTAGAGCCCATTAACTATGGTGGGACACCTTGCTCAGCCTTGATGCTGGGGTGAGAGGCTTCTTCCTGCCTCAACTAAATGTACCAAGCTTTGCTGACTCCCCATGGGAGCACTTACTTTATTGGAGGAGGGGATGAGAGGTTGGTAGGTGCATGAAGAATAGGGAGAGCAGAAGTAGGGATGACAGGGGGATCTGTGGTTGTTATGTAAAATGACTAAAATAATTTCTTAAGTGAAAAAAAAAAGAAAAATTTATATGCCATTTGAATTCATTATTTTTGAGTTATTTAGGCTCATATTGTTACATAGTACATTGGATTATTCTCAACAGTTTTGTTCACAAAATTTATGAATAGTATACTACCATTGAATAACTACTGTATTTGCAAGTATAGCTGTGAGCAACAGTTTATTTTTTCTTGTTAGTAATTATTGCTTTCATATAAACATGTGTGTTTTAAAGTTCTATAAATTATTTTTGGTATGTTCATATACATTAAAATTTTAAGAGGTCTTCATTTATGGTTTAATAAAGTTAATTTTTATCTGCTGGGATTGAAATTTTAGAAGAATATATGAATATTTTATAAAATCATGTTGTACATCATATCACTTGGATAAGGTCATATTTCTCATGTTTCTAACTTTCTACCCAGTATTATCTTTGTCCTCGTATATACATGTTCAGATATACTACAGGAAGAAAATATTTGTTACACAAGTTTGCATCCTTTCCTGCCATATAGCATATTTAGTAAAGAGCAACCCAAGTCAGTGCAAAAGCTTCCCTCTCCTGTCAAGGTGTTCCTTCAGCTGTGCACCACCATGTTCTGCACTAGTTGGTCCTAACAATGGGTTTTGAGGGAACCTAATATAGCAGTCCTCACTGAGTTAAGTCTGTTCACACAAAAAAGAAAACCTTCCATGACCATTTAAAGTGAGAATACATAGAATAGGCTAGATGCTGAGACACAATGGTCACACAGTTAGTGTCATTGGTTTAACTCTTCATTTTGTGACTCTATTGTAATTGGTGTCCTCTCGGTGATGATAAGAAATATTCTGCCAGCTTAAATATGGGGATTTTATTCCTCACTCAGACAGTCATTGGCATCATAGGAACTTCCTCCCTCCTCAGTCTGTATATCCCCCTCTTCTTACCAGACATCACATGAGACCCACATATTTGATTCTCAATCAACTAGTTCTGGCCAGCCTCCAAGATTTATCATGCAATGGTATATATGTGATGATATTTTATTTGTGCACACCAATAAAGCTTATCTGAAGATCAGAGGGGAAAGCCAGCCACTATATTAAACATGTAAGTCGGGTAACTGTAGCATACACCTTTAATCCTAGCATTCGGGAAGCAGAGATCCATCAGGATCTCTGTGAGTTCAAAGTCACACTGGGAGCAGAGCCAGGCATGGTGGCACATGCCTTTAATTCCCAACACTAGTTAACCATGGAGGTCTGGAGGTCTGTACAGACACACAGGAAGTGATAGAGCTGGACAGAAAGAGGAAGTGATGTAGCTAGGCAGAGAGAGGAAGTGAGATGGGAGAGCACAGAAAGGCTATAGGCATGGGTATACAGGAAGCAGCTTTCCCTTTGGCTGAGGATTTCCTAGTGGTAAGAACCTGGCTGGCTCTTTCTGCTTCTCTAATCTCTCAGTTTTTACCCTAATATCTGGCTCCAGGTTTTTTATTAATAAGAACTTTCAAGATTCGTCTTACATATTCAACAGAGAATAATAACATTGGGATAGAAAAATTTTCTGAATGATACAAGTTGTAAACTTGTATTTTATTTTTATGGAGTTAGCACTGTCTGTCTCTTTGATAGCTTCCAGATGACTAAGCTTAACCTCAGGATGTCAGGTGGATGAACCTGGATTCCGTCCCTAGAGTTGATTGTCTACTACTGTCTATTCACCTGGTTCCTACATCTCCTGATGAATCCATTTCTTCCATTTGTAGTGAATGGTCCATTGAATGACAAAAATTTCAGTTTAGAAAGTAATACTACGTATTGGTCTGGGACAATGCCAGATACATGCACCTCAGTATACACTATTTTATACTTTTCCTTTAAATGATGAATTTGATTCTGATGGTCTGTGACCATGTATTGTGACCATTGTTCTTCACAGACACAAGCAAAGTATCCAGCACATTGGATACAGCCCCTTCTGTATTGATTCTCATGAAAATAGAGATACATGTAGCTCCCTGATCCTCATGAGTTTCATTACTGCCGTCTATTCGGTCTACATTTGTTTGACCATTTGGATGATTCTTGAAGAATAATGTGAGCAGTATGTAGTGGGCAGCTCTGTAGTTCTGGTATCTTGTTTTCCAGCATTCAGCCCATATCTGATCATTCTCAGTGACATTTGAGTCTTCCAGATCTCTTTTCCTCTCAGGCCAAGGAATAAAGCTTTTTCCTAATTCACATGCTGTGCTGATAGTCTGTTGCAATCAAGGTATTTGAATTGAATATTACTATCAACATGAATCATTATTTTGTCACCTATGATCCAACAACATGTATTTACCTGGAAACAATAGCTGTTTCTCTAATATCATGTATGTCATGAGGAATGTAAAACATTTTGTATAGGAGTAATCAAAGAGTCACTATGGTAACATGAAGGACAATTTTTAACTTTGGAGAAAATTATTTTCATTTTAATATTTCAGTACAGTAAATGTCTGAGTATGAAACCTCGATGTTAATTTTTTACAGACCTTTTGAAATACTCAGAATATTTTTATTATTTGCTTCTGTTTTCATTTCTAACGTATCCGCAATAGTTAAACTTATTTGAGGCATCCCTGCGGTATGCCCTCTGTCCATCTTTCTCCACGCATGGAATATACATTCCCACATACAAATGTTCCCATGGCTGTATCTGAGATGTTTCATTCCATAAACTCCCTTCAAGATTGGGTCAACAGATCTGTGCTTCCAAATCCACCCATCCCTAAAGAATGAACATACACCACACCTATCTAGATATAGCAAATGACTGTCATTCCCATGTTACCAATTTTTGGTCTACCTCACTTTTTCTGGTGTTCTAAATAGAAGGGGATGGCCAACTAGAGTGGTACATACCTATAACCCCAGCACTGTAGAGACAAAGGAAGGAAAATATTTATTAGTTGAAGAAAAGTGTGTTCTACATAGAGATCCAGAACATCCAGGGATACAGAGTGAGACCAATATAACTAACCTAAAAATTAGTGGTTTGAAATCCACTCATGAAGATACTTAAAACTCAAAGTTTGCGATTAACTTCCATTATCACTCTTCAAAAGCCCCCCTCGCAGTCCTCTCCTGAAGTGCCACAGAATTATTATTTATTTTGAGGGGAGCTCTTTCAAAGCAAGTAGTTTCCCATGATTTCCTCTCCATTCTGGATAAAGAACATAATCCCCACTTCCAAGCTGATGCCACTCACCACTTGCACATTATGGGGATACATATTTTAACTGAGACAGAAGGAATTAGAAATAAATGTTAGTTTCTTCAAGCCCATAATTTATACTGCTCATTCAAAGATATATTTCTCCTGTTTCTGTAAGACATATTTTCTATTCTTCTTTTAACATGCATTTTATGTATTAGTGTTTTTCTCCAATGTATGGCTGTGAATCATGTGCAACCAATGCCTGCAGAGGACAGAAGGCATCAGAAACTGTTGATGGTTATGAGCTAATATGTGGGTGCTGAGCACCAAATCCAGGTTCTCTGCAAGAACAGCACGTGCTCATATACAGTGAGATGTTGCTCCATCCCCTTCTTTTCTTGTTTTGAATAAGTTTTAAGAGAAATACTTGTGGGTGAAAAGAATAACATCGTACAGTGGAATTTTTAAGTGATATCTATAGGGGTCTCTTTGAAAATGTAAGTCACGAGAGCTACAGTGTTCTATCTCTCCCAACAAATGAAGTTAACATGAAGATAAGCCTTATGTAAAAAGAAAACAGAAAACAAGAAACATAGCACGCTATTATTTTTCTGATTATGAAGAAATAAGATTATAATAAATATGAAAAGATGCCACCCAAACACATCAAGCTGCAAATATGTATTTGTGAGTGTGCAGTTATGAAAAAAATATGCAGAACTACAAACTCAGTGGCATAGAGGAATAAAGACCAAATAGAGAGACAGAAGCAGGCATATTTGCATTTCTTTTATAGTTTTGATGTTTGGAATACCACAGTATACATTATGTTCACGAAAATATTCTACAAACACTTTCAGATTTGTGTAACATTATACCATATAACATAGACATAACTACCAACATTTCATCAGAATCCAAATTCAAGGGCAAAATTTAAACAGAGTACATAACCTTTACCAAATAATAAGATTTTGGTCAAGTCAAGAAAGTTATTTTATGTTAAATTTAACTCTAATTTTTATATGGATGGTGTTTCTTCTGTGTATTCCAGAATATTCTTTGTGTATTTTTTATTAAAAAATATTTTCTTTCCTTTTACATACCTACACATTCCCCCTCCCTCCTCTTCTCTCACTCCCCACACTTACCCCCATCCCACCCCCATCCCCTCCTCATAGAGAGTAAAGCCTTCCTTGGGTAGTCAACACAGGCTGTTATACCATGTTGGGGCTAGACCTAGCCCCTCCCTCCTGTATCAAGACTGAGTAAGGCATTGCACCATAGGGAATGGGGTCTAAAAAGCCAGTTGATGTACCCAGGGTAAGTCCTGGTCCCATTGCCAGGGGACCCACAAACACATTAATCTATACAATTTTCACCCACATTCACAGCACCTAGTTCAGTCCCATGCAGGCTCCCAAGCTGTCAGTCCAGAGTCCATGATCTCCCACTAGCTTGGGTCAGCTATTTCTGTGGTTTTGTCCATAATGATTCTGACCCCTCCTTGCTCTTATAATCCTTCTTCCCTCTCTTCATCTGAACTGCAGGATTTTGGCCAAGTGCTTGGCTATGGGTCTCTGCATCTGCTTCCATCAGTCACTGGATGTAGGTTCTATGATGACAATTAGGGTAGACACCAATCCGAGTGCAGGGTAAAGCTAGTTCAAGCACCCTCTCCACCATTGCTATGAGTCTTAGCTGGGGACAATCTTGTGAGTTCCTGCAGTTTTCCCTAGCTGCAGATTTCTCTCCATCCCTTTACTGGTACACTCTGTCAAGATATCTCTTTCATTGTTCTCCCTCCCCATCTCTACCCCATGTTCCCACCTCCCATTCCCTCCCCTCTACTCTCCCCTCACAGTTTTTCCAGGAGACCTTAACCCTTTCCCCTTCCTGGGGTGATCCATGTGTGTCCCTCTTAGTATCCTCCTTTTTACCTAGCTTCTCTGGGGTTGTGGATTGTAGCCCAGTTATCCTTTGCATTGCTTCTAACAGTCACTTATGAATGAGTATATACAATGTTTGTCTTTCTGCATCAGGGTTACCTCACTCAGGAGAATTTTTTTCCATTTCCATCCATTTGCCTACATGTTTCATGGTGACATTTTTTGGGTTTTTTAATATTTCTATTTGTATTTTTATTTTTAATTTTTTGTTAACTTATTTTTTATTAAGAAAAATTTTTATTCATTTTTCATATCAATCAAAGATTACCTACCCTCTTCCCTCCTCCCACACCTCCTCCTCCCAACCCAACCCCCATTCTCTCCTACAAGAAGGTAAGGCCTCCCATGGGGAGGTACATTTAGTAAAGGCAAGTCCAAGCCCCTCCCCCTGCCTCAAGGCTGCGTGAGGTGTCCCATCATAGATAGTGGGCTCCACAAACCTGCTCATGCCCCACACATGGATTCTGATCCTACTGTCGGAGGTGCCCTTAGCAGATTAAGTTACATAACTGTCTAGCTATGCAGAGGGCCTAGCCTAGTCCCATGTGGTCTCCCCAGATTTTGATTCAAATTTTAAGAGTTCCCACTAGTTTGGTTTGGTCGTCTGTGCGTGTTTCCCCATGATTGCTAAGGATAGTCTTTCTGTATGCTGTGAATGTATGTTACTCTGATTGGTTGATAAATAAAATACTGATTGGTCAATAGCCAGGCAGGAAGTATAGGTGGAATAATCAGACAGGGAGGATTCTGGGAAGAGGAAAGCTGAGTCAGGACACACTATTAGCCACCACCTTGAGAAGCAAGATATAAAGTACTGGTAAGCCACGAGCCATGTGGCAAAGTATAGATTTATAGAAATGGGTTAATTTAAGATATAAGAGCTAATCAGTTATAAGTCTGATCTAATGGCTGAACAATCATAATTAATATAAGCCTCTGTGTGTTTACTTTGGGGAAAAGAGTGGGTGAGATTTGTCCTGACAGCTGGCCAACTGGGACACAGGAAAACTTCCAAATACACATCATTATCTTGATGCCCTTGCTCATAGAATCCCTCTTCTCTCTCTTTGACTGGACTCTTGGAGCTCTGCTGGGTGTTTGGCTGTGGATCTCTGCATCTGCTTCCATCAGTCACTGGAGAAAAGCTCTATGATGACAGTTAGGGTAGTCACTGATCTAATCACTGGGGTAAGCCAGTTCAGTTCAGGCACCCTCTCCACTATTTCTAGAAGTCTAAGCTGGGGTCATCCTTGGGGATTCTGACGTTTTCACAACCATGTTCATAGCAGCATTATCTGTAATAGCCAGAACCTGGAAACAACCTAGATGCTCTTTAGAAGAATAATGGATAAAGAAATTGTGGTGCATGGAGTATTATGCAGTGGTTAAAAAACAATGTCATCTCTCTATACTCTCTCATGGTCTACAGAAATTTGTCTCTACTGCTGATAAATTAAATTAAATGCCATTCCCTAATTTGTCTTCTATCATGTTTAGAGTCTGATTTCATGTTGAAGTCTTTGATTGACTTTGGCTTTAGTATTATAAAGCATGCTGAATATGAATCTATTCATATTTTTCTACATGAAGACATCCAGTTAGAAGATCACCATACATTGAAGATGCATTTCCTTTTTTCCATCATGTATTTCTGGTTTATTTATCAAAAATAATATTTAAAATTCTTCTCTCCTGCATTACATGCTGTAGGCAGTTTCACCTCCCTCCACTCCTCTATGTTCTCTCCCCTCACCAATCATCTCCTACTACTGACTTTTATGTTTCATCTGTTGTCTGGGTCATTGTATGTTGGATGCTCTTACACCTGTCTGATTTGGAATTTTACTGCCTTCCAGCTATTTACTGTTCTCTTCTTTCACTGCTGCTGTGTGTGTACTTAATACCTCCACTTTTCAAAACTGAAAGCATGGCAATTGTGGATGATTCCCTATATAAAACATGGAACCCATGAATTCAAATATAAATTTACACTAAAAAGTGGATTGTGGATGGAGGAGTTAATATTTTACAGTGAATCATACATACTATAAATAAATGGGAGAAAGGAGAGGTTGATTAAGTAACTGGAACATTTGACTGAGCCTGGAAGTAAAATTTCTGTGGAATGTTCTGGTAGCTTAGAGGCCACAGAAACACCAGTGCTCTATTCTGTGCCATCATGACATGTGTAGGCAGAAATCCCTTCTCTTCAGGCCAGGTTGTGTTCTCCTTCAGTTAGCTTTGGAAGTTAATGGGCAATAACAACAAAAATCATGAAATAAAACTATTGCTGTTACTCCCTCAGAGAGACTTTATAAAACCATTGTTGGTATAAATGTTGTCTTTGAATTATTTACCCAGATTTTGCTCATATCAGACTCCAGAATATTGCTACTTTGTATTTTGGTTTCAGAGGTTCACTATGTCACCTTGGCTGGACTCAAATATACAGTCTTCCCACTTCTCTCTCCCAAGAACAAGGATAACAAAGTATGTGCTACCCAGTAATATGAATGTAATCTCCCATCTGTCATTCAACTTAACTTAAACTATCAATCTGATGCTTAAATAAGTAAATATCTCCAGTGCTTATTATTTTATATGCAGTTTCGGCAGTTATAATGTGAATCTTTTCATTTGAATGTTTATCTAAAGCTGACTTTTGAAAATGTATTTGTGTCCCATGCAAAATCTTTCCAGTATAGTGAATACATTTTAGATTTTAGAAACACAGAATCTATTGAGTCTACATTCTCTTCAGTGCCCAAAACTTGCATGTGCTCATTACCATCCCAAAACTGTTCTGAAGATTTTCAACTTTTTAAACTTGTTCTCTTCTGCTGACATCCACCAACATTGACTTTGCAATTTAGGAATCATATATAGATGCAGACCTGCAATTGTTAACTTTGGATGGAAGCAGAAATGATGATAGGTATCACATCATCATAGAAACTCACCTAAATCACTATAATCCATATATCTACACAGCTTAATTATCTCACCTACTGTGACAGTCTCCATAGATATAATGACTAGTTATTATTTCAGCTCTCACAGAATACATTGTGTATTGCCTATGTCCCAACCTAAATTACAAACAGTATTGGGAAGAAAGTTTATAGATGTTCCAGATCTACTGTGAAGGTTAATATTGATAGTGTGTACACAAAGGAGAACTTCAAAGAAAAAATGGAAAGAAGCATGCAGACACCACAACTTTTAGACCTTTCAGAATACGTGAGTAAAGATTGTTGTCTTGTAAGAACAGGTACAGTGAGGCCTGAAAAGGGAGGTGTAGTGTCTGATGAGCAGAAAGGGGCAGAATGCTGGAAAACATGCTGTCATAGCCACACCAGTGTTGGACAGCCACCTAGTCGTTATATCTAGGACAGACAGGTAAGATGTAAAGACAATAGAGACTACATAGAAGATAACAAAGCTGCTCACTAAGGTGAGGATGCTTTGGGTGGCTCTGGTCTCAGGCGATGATCTAGGAGACAGCGATCCATGGATGTGTTTGACCTTTTGCTTGTGGTTGAGCAGGATAAACACCATGTAGCCACTGGACCACATCATCATTCCCAAAAACATGAAATCATTGCATGTGTACAGGATTACAGTTAGTGTGCTGATTATTCTCCCAGGATTAATAAAAACACAGTATTCAAGATTTTTTATCCCAGTAACATTTCTTCCACCCCATACGTCAGTTGTGTATACAGGAATGAAGACATATAATAACAGCTGGGAGGCCCAGCACAGGCCCAGGGAAGGACCAATGATCCTGGGGGCTCTGACCTTGAGCTGTGCCCACTTGGAATTACTGGGACTGATGGTGATGGCCTGAAAGACACTCAGCAGGGACGTAGAGCCCAGGGACATTCCTCTGGAAACTCTATGAAAATATAAGGCAAGTTTACATGAAACAAAATCTAGATAGTAAGTCTGACTAAAAGCAGTCATTGTCTGTTGGACTCCTCTGAAGAGAACTATAAAGTTGGCTGAGATCAGGTGTTTGACAATTAGGTCTGTGGGCTTCTTTGCCCTGATTCCAGAGAAGTCAGCAATGATAAAACCACAAAGCAAGGCTGAGTTCCCCAGCATTCCCAGTGAAGTCAGGAACAGGAAAAAGATCCCCACAGCCATGTCTCTGGAGGTCATTCTGTCATGGTTCTGGGTTAATGCACATCAGGTCCAGAGGCCACTCGTAAAACAAGTTGGACTGTTTTCTTCCTAGCAAGTCAAACAATGCACTGCATAGACACTATCAACTCATGTTCATAAGTAATGTTAAAATGTGTCTCTCTAAGAAGAAGTTACCTAGATCTCGACGAACATCAATTGTTTCAATTGCAGATAATTATCTGGGACATTATTGTAAAAGTTAAAATTTATATTGTCATTAATAGGGGATAATAATTTCCAAATACTTTACAGGAAATTGCAGTTTTAAAATCCAAAATCCAATGGTGATAGGGTTCAATGATCAAGCTATATTCAGATGAGAGTCCTGGTTGCAGACACACTCAGGTTTCCAAGGATCCAGCAACTATTAAAAGGCAGAGACTTACCAGAAAGGATACTGTGTGGCTCCAGAGGAAGTAGTAGCCTATAACTAAGATGCTTTTGACAACTGATAGCTACTAGGATAGTTTGAGTCAGCTTCCTTTAAAATGTGGTTACTAATAGGTTGAAAATGATGTAGTGTATGGTCACACACACAAGATCACGTGGTAAGCACAATCTGTGATTCATGAATTAAAAAATTAAAGAGACACAAATGTTGGTGAGTATAGAAAGATTGCAAATCTGGGTGGAGTTGAGGAGGTATAAACATGATCAAAATATATGACACAAATTCCTCATAGTTATATGAAAAGGAAATAAATAGTAGAGAAAAATAAAAACAATCAAATTTGAGAAGAAAAATAGAGAGTAATGAAAAATGAGAAAATAAAATAGTGACTATGTTGATTAGAAAAAGTATGTCCCCCATAAACTCATGTGTTTGAATACTTGGCCAATAGGGAATAGCACTATTAAGAGGGCTAGCCTTGTTTGAATAGATGAGACCTTAATGGAGGAAGTGTGTCACTATGGGGGTGGGATTTAAGTATTATAAGTTCAAGTTTGGCTGGTATGGCACAGTATGCCTGCAGATCAAGATGTAGAACTCTCATCTCCTTCTTCAGCTGTATGTCTGCCTTCATGCTGCATGCTGGCATGCTTTAAGCCACAGCAATAATGGAATAAAACTCTGAAACTATGGCAAGCCTCAATGAAGTATTTTCCTTTGTATGAGTTGCATGGACAAGGTTTGTCTCTTCACAGCAATAAAACCCGAACTAAGAGAATGACCATCAGATATCAGGAAAGAATACATTTGAATTCTCCTTTGTCAGCACAATCATAAGTAATTTCATTTACATATATCTGTGTACGTAGCTTTTCTGTGTTTGCTTTTAAATATTTTCAAAGTTACTTCCTAATCTTTAAATTGTTATGTATTATTTTTCACAAATGCATTGAAAATAATCATGGATACAAAAATGTAAATAGCAATTAGTTGTGTAGTGTTTAATGCAGGATCATATAATACATTAATTCCAAAGGACGATTGCTGGTGAGAGTCTTAAACTTTTTGTAATAAAATTAAAGCACAATATATAATACATGGAAATATTGAACAATAGTACCATACCTTTATATAAAAATAAATTAATGAAACTATAAATGTTACAAAAATTGACTGATGTTACTATATTGTCACCCATCGATGCAGTAGATCTAGCAGATACCACAAAAATAACTGAAATATTGGATTCAAAAGCAGTATCAGGGCTGATAATTGTGACACTTGCCTTTAATCTCAGCATACATTATATAGAATCAGGAGGATAGTATAATTTTCAGGCTAGCCTGGTCTATACAACAAGCTGCAGAAAAGCCAGGACTATGTAAGAAGAGCCTGTTTCAAAAACCAAGTGAACAAAAAGTAAGTTTTTGGAACATGGGCTTATGTGTCTTGGAAAGTTGAAATAACAAGGGTCTCAGACCTGAATAACATAAAGTTGCATTCCCTCAGTTAGTCAAATATCCATGGACTTGAAATTTGGATAGTGAAACATCAGTTTAACACTTGCTCCTCTTTTCACAATGCTGGACTTGATGCCCTCTAAGAAGGATATTATGTTCTCAATATGACACTCTACTCAAACATTTCTAATAAAGAGAAAAAAAATCCTCATTCACATAAAGCCCTAGTGGAAAGCAGAATTTTAGGTGTAAATATGCAGAGGCCATCAAACACCTCTCAAATTGCTCCTGTAACTAACTAAATTCTGGGAAAGGTTTTATTAACACAGTGAACAGGGTCATTGTTTCCCTAAAGAAAAACCATTGCAGGTGAATTCTGAGAAACAGCCACAAGCAGTTTCAGTCACTAGGATCCCAATTTACTGGTAACTAACATATTGTTACTGTCCTGGATAAGAACACCAAACAGTAGGAATCCAGGTTAGTGTTTCTCACCTGCAGCCTCCATCAAATGATGTTGAGTCCAAGTCTCATTCTGATCCTTCATATTATGTGTCTTTGAACTGTGCAGAAACTGTTCACTGAAAGAGGAGGATCAGTTCAGAGCTCTGCACTCACCCACCTTCCAGAGATTGCCCTGTCCTCTGAAGACAGGATACCTGAAGGAAAGCCACTCATCTGTGAATATAGGATGCATCTGTGATGGTGAATACTAGATGTGGACTCAGTGGCCATGTGAAACCTACAAACCTCATATGGCTATAAAGTTGGCTGCAATCCAAAAGATTGTACTCCAAGCTCTTCCCCAAAAATGATGACAGGACCATGGCACAGGAAGACACAATGGCAGTTATGCTGAGGGTGATGCCATAATCTGTGAAAAACACTTGTTCCCATCAATAAGCAAGAAAAGCCTTTGGGTGAGCAGTGAGCACCTCAGAGGGTCAGGCTAGAAGTGTAAAGTCATTCTTCTCTCCTGTGATGTAAAAAGTTGAGATCCTGGTAGGAGAACCAGAGAGGTTTTGCATTCTAGGGAGCAAGGATGGAGGGTGAAGGATGAATTTGAAAGTATACTCTAATGTGGGGATGCATCATTATGAAAATATCTCTTACATTCTAAGAGACTGGAATTTTTGCTGGACCACTCAGCCAGTGTTAATGCACCTGGAGTTCATTTAAGATTTAAGACTGATAGGCAACTGTTCATTCAGCCTCTCTCTTCAACCTGCTTTTAGTACAAGAGTGTAACATCCAACCTTGCCTGTCTTGAATGGATTTGCCATGTAAGCATCTTTTGCAACCTAAACTAATGCATAGATTGAATCCTGACACATGTTGTCTTCCATGGCCCTGACCAAGGAGTAATGCATGGGTGTATGTATGTTATGGTATTAAATGCTAAAAACAGGAAGTAATTTAAAAACTAGCTTATGAAGCAAATATCCACCATAAAAGAGGGAAGTGACATGGATATATTGATAAATCTATGTGCAATGATGTTTGCTTTTTGAGTAAGTTTGGTGCAATTGGAATCAGATTTACTCTCTTGTAAAACCCTTTTAAAGATTTCTGTAAACTATCCCTCATTACTTCATCCATGTGAAACACCCATGCCAATAGATAAAAAGCATAGTCTTTTGTGGGCCACACACAGAGCCAGAAAGGGGCAGGTAAGATATATCCACAAGTCATCATTCAGCTAGACAGAGATTCATATGACAGAAGACACAGGGAGAGAGAAGAAGAGAATAAAAACCTTGGCTATCTCTGTTTTTAAATGCCCAGGGAAAGCGTTTCTTATTTCATTTCCCTCAATGTCACCCTAAAACATTTTCAGTACTTTGGGGCTATCAGTAATGCATTCACACTAATACACTCTGTTTCCTTAGAGTCTGTCTTTCCAAAGTTTAACTTTCTTCTCCTGCCCCTATCTCAAGTGGACCACACAGATCTTCCCCTCCTAAATTTCCTCCCTCCACTATTTGCTGTATCCCAACCACCAACTTCAGGACTAGGTAGTTTTAGAACAGAATTCTACCACAGTTGCAAAAAAGAGTTGATCCCAGTCCTCCTCAAATTATTCCAAAAAAGAGAAACAGAAGAACAATATAAAATTAATTTTACAAGACCTTGGTTACTGTGATGCCAAATCTACAAAAAGACACAACAAAGGAAAGAGAATTACAGACCACTTTCCCTTTTAAGTAGGAATGCAAAAATTCTCGATGCAATGCTTGCAAACAGAATTCAAGAACACATCAAAGATCTCATCCAACATGTTCAAGTCAGCTTCATCAAGGAGGTGCAGGAATCACCAAGCAACAAGATGCCTGACATGATGAAAACCACAAGAAGAGGAGTTTTATTTGCCACTGGTTTGCTATCTCATTTGAACATCAGCAGTGGAAATGAAAGACCTTTAGCTATAACATGAGGAGTGCCATGAGCCACATACAATATGATCAGCTCATGTAAGTGGATAATTTAGCAGCTGAAAAAAATTTCTAAACTCATTTTGGGTAATCTTAGAATGACAAGGTGCATTTTCCTTAATTTTCTGTATTGACAGTTTTGTAGTTATGGGTGAGTATCCTACGAAATAACATGCAGAAAAGTTATCATTTATATACTTTAAATAAGATTAAGAGATTGTGGTGCCTTTCCAGACCAAACTGAGTCTGGACATAATGGTGCAATGATTCATAAGAATAAAGAGTAAAAAAAGGGGGGGGGGAACACAGAGAAGTGAATCCATTTACATTCACCAGGCATCAGTCATTATTATACAAGGAGTAATGGAGACCAATAAGATGAAGGAGAGAAAATAAAAATCCAGAAAGGTAGATATTAGGAACAGGATGTTTTGGGTAGCCATGGACATATGGGAGTTTCTCCTGTGGATGCATTACACCCTCTGCTTTTGTCTGTACAGAATGACAAACACAGAGCTCCTTGAAGAGGCAATAAGCAAAAAATAAAACTTTCGGGCAAACCACCAATGCTGCATAGAATAAGTCCCTGATTTCCCCAATCCATACATTGAAGCACTGTACCAATTCTCATTTCCTGTCATGTTTTTTGTATTAATTGTGATAAATGGGTACACAGAATATGAAATTCATCAATATGTACAAGACCCATAAAGATGAATTTCTAACTGGTCTTATTAAATAAAAAACACAGAACCAAATGTAGGGGTGAAAGCCTTAGAGACATAGGGAAAGCTACCAGGCAACCTTACCTCACCAACTCTGCAGCTTCCAAAAGTGAGCTACTTCCTATCTTACCCATGCCTTTATTGCCTTACTATTCTGCCCTTTCATTTGCTGTCTTAGCCCAGCTACCTCACTTCCTTGTCACTGTCTGTATGTACAGACCTCTAGCTCTCTATGATTGGTACTGGGATTAGAGGCATGTGTCACCACACTTGGCTCTGTTCCCTAGTATGGCCTTGAACACACAGAGACCCTGCCTGTGATTGGATTAAGGGTGTATGCTGCCTGACTTTTTGTTTACTTAAAATGACTGGCCTTTTCCCCTGATCTCCAGGCGAGCTTTATTAAATCACAAATGAAATATTACCACATTATAGCATAAATAAAATATCACCACATTTCCCCCTTTTTGTCTAATAAAAATTAAAAAATAAAAAAGTTATGACTAATATAAGAAAAAGTACATACAATAAGTACAATAACTATATACAATATATACAAGCAATAAATATATCAACATCTAGTCCATTTGCATTTGATAAATTCAGAGAAAATCTATCCTATTTTGGTGAGTCCAGAATATACCTAATTCACTTCCTATCCTATCTTGTATTACCAACAGAAAACTATCTTATGATGTCTTTCAAGTTTATTGGTCATAGTCAATATCTTTCTAAAAGAAGAAAGGGGATATGATATGAAAATACAGGATATAGATATGATAGGATAAAAGGATGGATTGTTGAACCTACTTTTAAAGAGCAACTTGTCTAAAATGTTTTACATGGCTATAGATTTTAGTTTATTCATACAAATTTAAAGTTAATTTTGTTATATTGTATGCATATTTCTACTCTTGTTTATTATGTTTGTGCAGCTCATTTAGGTTGTAATGGATAATTAAGAACTACAGATTAATAATGTCTTCTATGATAGTCAAAATTATAGTCATGTTAAGTTTTCTATGTATACATAGATATAATTCAATTAGGTAAGTAATCTTCAAATACTTCAAAGACCTACAGAATATGAAATTTAAAATGTTTTAAGAACTTGACTTTCTGGATATTGAGACATGTTTGCTCCTGGCAGCACCAATCTACTTCAGGGAAGATGATGAGTATTGAAGAAACTCATTATGAAATTTGATTTCTTTGTGGCAAAAGTTAGCCACTGGGCAAAAAAAAATGCCCTTGCATTGACTGCTTGATGATATGTTGTATAAACTAGACATGCAAGACACATAAGAAGGTGATCACTGAACTTTACAAGGTGATATGGTCCTTTAGGTTTCTGTTTCTCAGAAAAAAACTGCCAGACATTCTATAGGACCCAACACACACACACACACACACACACACACACACACACACACACAAAATGACTGAGAGACTAGGCCTATGGGCTGAAGATGGATGCCCAACATTTCAGAAGAACTTTGGGTAACTGTCCAGACATGCAGCTGTCTCTGTCATTCTAGAAATTTGGAAGATGTGTACAATGCTCTTTCTGTTTACTTAGGTAATATTATATCCTTCTGAGGTCTTTGATGTAGTTGAAGACTAGATAGTTATAATTTTCCTTGGTTATGATAAAAGATAAATTAGATAGAAAACTTTAGACTCACAAATGTAGAATAGATAGAATATTTTTTTAATTTTGCCAAATACAAATAGACTAGATATTGTAACTGTAATTCTTGCTTGATCACTATTTGTTATATGTAATTTTACTATGTTAAAGTTAAAACCTTCCTTTTTAATTAAACATAAAAAGGGGAAATGCTGTGGGATAATGGTTTTGTACACTGATTTA
This sequence comes from Peromyscus attwateri, assembly GCA_902168425.1. Lineage (NCBI taxonomy): Eukaryota > Metazoa > Chordata > Mammalia > Rodentia > Cricetidae > Peromyscus > Peromyscus attwateri. Next base: position 23,579 of record CABHPP010125832.1, on the reverse strand, counting down.
ATAAAACACTGATTGGCCAGTAGCCAGGCAGAAAGTATAGGTAGGATAAGCAGACAAGGAGAGTTCTGGGAAGAGGAAGGCTGAGTGAGGAGATGCCAGGCCACCATCCAGGGAGCAGCATGTAATCAATCGTACACAGGTAAATCCATGGAACATGTGGCAACATATAGAGTAACAGAAATGGACTGAGTTTAAATGTAAGCACTAGTCAATAATAAGCCTGAGTTAATGGCCAAGGAGTTTCAATTAATATGAGCCTCTGTGTGTTTACTTGGGTCTGAATGGCTATGGAATGGGTAAGACACAGGAAAACTTCAGCTACAGACCCAGAAGAGGTGAATGAAGTAGCCAACATACGTTGCAGTGTTGACTTTATGATTCTCCCATCACTATTCCTGTGAATGCTAGTCATGGCCTGGAAGATATTCAAGAGCAGATGTGCCAATGGGCATACTCCTATCAAATCTTTGAATGTACAAAAGGAGCCTGAATGTAAAATCATTCAAGAACTGCTTCAATCCCAAAACTGCCATTTTGTTGGTCACTACTGAAGAGAGAATGATCAGGACCTTTGCATCCATTAGGTACATGAGAATCAAACATGTTGACTTTAATATGTAATCTCTATAGTAAAGTACTAGATAGTACAAAATAAGAGGGACATTTTCAAGAATTCCTGTTATACCTTATGTTAAGAAAATAATTCCTCTCCAGAAGTCCATTCTGTGATTTGATACAATTGTCTGCATATTATGACCTGGCTATTAGTCTTGTGATAATGAATGCTGACAAATGACTGTACCATTGGGACAAGGAGGACATTTTCAATCTATGCAGGATCAAGAGATTGGAACAGATGGTCCTTTTAGCTCAGGATTTCAAGGATAACCTAGACAATATTAAAAGCCTCATCCCAAGAACTGCTAGCAGTACTGAGTTTCTATGTATGTTATGTGAGATGGCTCAGTACCTCAGAATGCACATGCTGTTGAAAGGAGAGGCACCGATTTTCATAGAAAATGCCTCATTCCATATGATGTGACATTGGCATGTGACAAATAATGAAAAATGATAGCTTGTGCATACAAACATAATTTCAGGATATACTGATATTACCTAGTCATGATACAAAAGAATACAGATTCACTAATGACCAAGAACCTTAAATATATCAATACTTAATGAATATTGCATGTAAAATTAAACAGTAAATGGTGTTTTTTTATAATTTCACTCAAAATATGACTATGGTTCTATGGCAGGGCAAAAATTCTTCAATCTTGTGCCAGCTGGACCTGAATCTGATCTGTCCCTTATTCTAACTCTTCCATTAGAAGTCCTTTAGGAAAGTAGCAAACCCTGTTCTAAAACCTGGCATTTTGAAATGCCTCAGCTAACTGCATGTTTTTGGCTTTTGATAATCTGCTTGCTTGCTTGCTTTCCTCTGCCAACTGTTAAACAAGATGTAGCTTTTCTGGGTTCTTTGTCTTTAACCTACCTCTACTGAATGTAGCAGGCTCTGCTGACTCCCCATGGGAGGACTTGCCTTCTTGTAGGAGAGAAGGAGGAGTGGGTTGTGGGATGGGAAGCTTGAGAGGCAGAAGGAGGGAAGAGGTGGATCTGTAATTGGTATGTAAAATGAATTTAAAAATTTCTTTTAAAAAAAACTTTGTAAAATGCATTTAAGTATACTCTGTGAGAACTGTTTCTCTTCAGGCAGTCACCAAGTCCGCTTAATATAGACTATGAATTTGGAGTATGACCATGCTGGAATATATTTAGGTCACTACCCAACAGCTTTCTTAGACACACACAAAAAAAAAATCAAGAAAGTGCTTTCAGGGTCTGTGAAGAATTGTGGTGGGATTTTGATGGCAATTGCATTGCATCTGTAGATTGATTTTGGTATGATTGCCATTTTTATTATGTTGATTCTACCTATCCAAGAGCATGTAGATCTTTCCATTTTCTCATATCTTCTTCAGTTTCTTTCTTCAAAGACTTAAAGTTGTCGCCATGTATGTCTTTCACTTATTTGGTTAGAGTTACCCTGAGATATTTTATGTTATTTGTGGCTATTGTACAGGGTGATGTTTCTCTGATTGCTTTCTCAGCCTGTTTATCATTTGTATAGAGGAGGGCTACTACTTTTTTTTGTCAATCTTGTATCCTGCCAAAAGCAATCAACAGATTCAATATAATCCTCCTCAAAATTCGAACACAATTCTTCACATATTTCCAAAGAACAATACCTACCATTGTATAGAAAAAAAAATACCAACAATAGCCAAACAACCCTGTACAATAAAGGAACTTCCAGAGACATCATCGTCCCTGACCTCAAGCTCTACTATAGAGTGATAATAATATAAACAGCTTGGAATCATCATGAAAACCAACATGTGGAAGAATGGAATTGAATTGAAGTACCTGACTTTAATCCAGACACTTATGAACACCTGATCTTTGATGAAAAAGCCAAAACTGTACAATGGAAAAAGAAAACATCTTCAACAAATGGTGCTGGCATAACTGGATGTCAACATGTTGAAGATTACAAATAGATCCATATCTATCTCCATACACAAAATTCAAATCTAAGTAGATCAAAAGTCTCAACATAATTCCAGTTACATTGAATCTTATAGAAGAGAAGGTAAGAAGTAGCCTTTAACGCATTGGCAAAGGAGACCACTTATTAAATATAACACCAGTAGCACAGACACTGAAAGCAATAATTAATAAATGGGACCTCCTGAAACTAACAATTTTCTGTAAGGCAAAAGATTCAGTCCTAGAGTATGTGAAAAGATCTTCACCAACCCCACATCTGTCACAGTTCTGATCTTCAAAATATATAAAGAACTCAAGAAACAAGACCTCAAAATACCAAATAATCAAATAGAAAATTGGGTACAGATCTAATCAGAGAATTATCTACAAAGAATCACATAAGGCAAAGGACATTTAAGGAATTGCTCAACATCCTTAACCATCATGGAAATGCAAATTAAAATGACACTGAGATAACATCTTACTACTGTCAGAATGGCTAAGATCAAAAACACTGATGACAGCTTATGGTGGAGGAGATGTGGGGTAAGGGCAATCCTCCTCCACTGCTGGTGGGAGTATAAACTTGTACTGTCTCTAGGGAAATCAGTATGGCATTTTATCGGAAAATTGGGAATCCACCTACCTCAAGACACAGCAAATTCCTCTTTTGGGAATATACTTCAAATATGCTCAATCACACCACAAAAACACTGGCTCAACTATGTTCATAGCAGCATTGTTTATAATAGCCAGAACCTGGAAAAAACCTAGATGCCCCTCAACCAAAAAATGGAGAAAGAAAATGTGGTATATTTCCACAAAGGATTATTACACAGCAGAAAAAAAAAAAGGACATCATGAAATTTGCAAGCAAATGGATGGAACTAGAAAGAATCATCTTGAGTGAGGTAATCATCTTGAGTGAGGTAACCCAGACTCATAAAGACCAATATGGTATGTACTCACTCGTAAGTGGATATTAGACACAAAGCAGAGGGTAATCAGGATACAATCCATAACCCCAGAGAAGCTAGGTAAAAAGGAGGACCCTAAGAGGGACACCCATGGAGGGCCTCAAGAAGGGGAAATAGTTAAGATCTCCTAGGTAAACTTGGATGGGGTAGAAGGGAGGGGATGGGGGATGGGAACATGAGGGACTGAGATGGTCCAGTTGGGGGAGGGATGGAGAGGGAGAGCAATGAAAGAGATATTGATAAAGGGAGCCATTATGGGTGAGGGAGGAACTTGGTGCTAGGGAAATCCCGAGGAATCCACAAGGATGATCACAGATAAGACTCCTAACATGATTGGAGTGGGTGCCTGAACTGGCCTTCCCAGATAACCAGATTAATGACCACCATAATTATCATCACACAACCTACATCCAGTAACTAATGGAAACAGATACAGTGATCCACAGCCATGCACTGAGCTGAGCTCCTGGAGATCAGTCGAAGAGAGAGAGAAATGATTATATGAGCAGGGGAGGGGGTCAAGATCATGATGGGGAAAACCACAAGTACAGGTGACCTGAGCTAATGGGAGCTCACAGACTCTGGACTTACAGCTGGGGAACCTGCATGGGACCAAACTAGACCCTCTGAATGTGGGTGAATTTGTGTGGATTGATCTGTTTGTGGGGCCCCTAGCAGTAGGACCAGGACTTATCCCAGTGGCATTAACTGGCTTTTTGGAGCCCATTCCCTATGGTGGTATACCTTGCTCAGCCTTGTTGCAGGGGTGAGAGGCTAGTCTCTGCCCCAACTTGGTATGGCAGACTTTGTTGACTCCCCAAGGGAGGCCTTACCCCCCCTGAGGAGTGAATGGGGAGTGAGATGGGGAGAGGTGGGGGTGAGAGAAAGGAGGTGAGGGGGAACTGGGGTTTGGTATATAAAAAGGAAAAAATGTTTTTAAACAAAAAAAATCACAATAAAAAGAAAGCAAAATGCATTTGGAAGTTGGTTAAAGAGACAACATGTCAAATTAAGTTAAGAGCTCTCTCTTATTGAAAAAAAAATCACACCACATATGCACTCACACATATGTCCACACTCGGGCCAAGGCAGTTAAAGGGATGGGGACATTCAATGTAATGAAATTTCACAGAAGGCCCAACATCGTAAAAGAGGCAAAATATGCCAGGATAGGTGTCAAGGATAATGATTCATCATGTGATGAATGATAGCTTCTGGGGAATCTTCAGTGTTTCTTGAAACTGTGTCTGGGATAATCAATCACCACTCAAAAGTCTAGAGTGGAAATGGCAGAAAAGAAGACAATGTATTGGTTCATTAGTGTAGTGCAGTAGGAGGAAACTCTCCGGACAACAAATCTAGTCCTCTGAGGGAAAGGAGAAACAAACTATTCTAAACTGGGTGAGACTAAATAGTAACAGCTTGAATTAGCACTAGGTTGAATCATGCAGCCCCAGAAAAATCATTGTTGCTCCTCAGCAGCCATACAGGGACAGTTAGCTGCCAATCAAGAATTGGAGCAGAATTTTAAGAAAAGCCTAGGATCTGATGAAGTTTAAAGTGAGTGGGGAGATGAACTGAAACTCTGGAACTACAAAATACTTGAGGTCTCCCCTTCTTTGTGCACTGGTACTGTAGAACACCATAGGGAAATACTGCAGTAGAAAATGGAAATTACTCCATTAAGTGGTGACATCCTGGTTCAGAAAGACAGACACCAATGTCTCAAATGTGTTCATAGCCTCCAATTTTATGTGTGTGTTTATGTGGGAATGAGTGTGTGTAGGGTCAAGGAACCAATAAAGGGCCCATGAGAGAAGGTGGCTAAGAAACTCCAAGAGGAAAATCTAAAAACATAAAGCCAGTGCCTGAAGAGCTGCCAAGATCTTGCACTAAAAGTTTAAGATAAATCTTGAGAAATCAGGAGAAGCTGACAATTGAGGTGGGGGACATGGCATTCAGATGAAGAACAATTAGGACATAGTGTGTCTTTTGCATAAAAGGGATTATAGGAAGAGGAAAAGGAAGAAGCACATTCCAGAGTCCCCTGGAGGCAGCAGTTACTATGAAGAAGGTAGAGGAATGAAACCAAGCATAATGAAAGAAGCTGTCCCCACTCCAGAACTAGTAGGGAACTCCAGAGAGATCAGTAATGATATGATGCTAAAATTGCCCAGAGATTGCATTAAAAACTTTTGGAAATTGGTTGATTTCTGATGACTGCAGAAATGAAAGCTTATAAAAAAAATCAAAGATTGAGAAAAAGTCTTCTTTGGACAGAGGAAAACATGACCCTGAGTGCAAACAAAAGCAGCTAAATCAATGCACTCAAAGTCAAAAGACAGTAATGAAAACAATGTTCTAAGATAGATGGGCCATTCCAGTGTCCACCACCATCGATGGACCCTGAAGATCTGGATCACAGACATTTTACAAATAAGCATACAACCACTCCTAATTTCTCAAAATCAGAGTTCACATAAAGGTTTCCATAACAAGTAGTAACAAAAATATCAGCCCTATAAATGGTCTTGCTGAAGCAAATAATACTGTATGACACCTAATCCCTTCCAAATTAGTTGTATTCTTTCTATCTAGCTTCCTGGGAGTAATTCTCAAGTGTTTTCATATCTATCATCAATTTTAGATAACAATTTTTAAAACAGAGTTCTAAATCACAGTGCTGTGGAAGACAATAATACATAAACAAAATCATATGGAATAACAAAAACATCAAAATGTATAATAGTTACAGATATAAGTCCTGTACAAGTAATATGTGCTCTAACCTCTGAAATGTTCACCAAGGTGTCTGATCTCTTCAACAGAGCAGCCGAGTTCTGGTTTTGGTTAGTTGGTTAGGGGGGCCTTTTGAGATTCTTACAGTAATATTGCTTATTCTACCTACTGTGTTGCAAACTGTGTTTCAGTTGTGAAATCCCTTTGAAATATATGGTTATGAATGTTTGTTTCTTTATGTAAAAACTATGTCACAAAGAAAAGAAAGGAGAGAGAAAGAGAGTGAGAGAAAGGAAGAGAGAGGAGGGAAGAAGGTAAGTAGATAAGGAATGAGGCAAGCAAGCAAGAAATAAAGAAAGGGAGAAAAAGAAAGAGAAAAGAAAGGAAAGAAGGAGGAAGGAAAGGAAGGGGGAAATTTAGTTTCAGTTTACGTTGTTGGTCTAATAGCAGTTGGCATCTGTATAAACCCTCATGGAATCACAGTTTGAGTCCATGGTCACAAAAAACATTGTCCTGTTGCTGACTAGAGTGTGAGTTCACTGAAATGTTGTCAGAACAACACCACAGATGTGCTCATTATTTGTGGTTTCTCTGCTCCAACTGTTGATCATATATATAGGAAAATGACATCATTTAGGATACCCACTGTCCAACAGGGCTCATGGGAAAAGTAAAATTTTTAAAGCTCTGTCTACTAGAGTTGTACTTACTGAGTGGCCATGAACTTTCCCAGGAAGACAATGTCAGGGGCCTTCGACTGCCACGTCTGTGAGAAAGGAAAAAATTGCAATTTTTGACAAGATTCTTTATTGTAAGAGTTGCTGTGGCCTTTGAGAATCCTTGAATAACAATGACTAAGATGTATCTGTACAAAGTTCTTGAGATTTGACATTTTGTGGTAAGAAGCAATATTAAAGAAAAGGTGACCATCATCCACCAGCGTGTGGGAACCCCCCTTTGCTCAGATCCATCCAGTCAGTCTGCCCAATTCTGGAAATGGTTTTGTGTCTTCCTAGACACAGGAATCTGTGCAAGAAAGTTCTGTGTGTGATATTGGTCACATCCGTTAATATCATTCTCATATTTAAATATTCACTTCATTCTATTTTTGATAAGAGTTAAATGTATAAGGGAAAAACAACTTCTATAAATATACTTATTTTTATTGAACGCATAAAGATCTGTGTCACTACAGTCCTACAGCCTTTCTTACCTGATCACATCTCATGCTGTGGATCAATACAGACGTGAAGCCCAAAACAAGTGCTGAGACCCCACTGCTTTGATTCATCTCTACCTCAACAGTGAACATAGTCCTGTTCCACAAAGTGAACTGGACAACAAAGCTTCCTCTCAGGTGTCCAGTTCCGCCAATCATGCCTGACAATCTTTTATCATCTTTCAGTCACTCATATTCACTGAAATATCAGCAAGAAATAAAAACATGTCCCTAGTAACTCATAAGAGCCAGACACTCAAGGAATTATTTTTCTTCTATTGACTCATATGTGCACCCTTTGTCTCAAGGAGAGGTGGTAAGTGACAATCTTCAATTTCTCTGCTTCCAAAGCTCTCACACTCATCACATCAGATTCATTTTCAGTGACCTCACTAGCCAGGTTATAAGAGATTCTTTCTTTTCTTGTTCTGAAGTCTCCCCAATGTAGGCAGTTCAGATAGAGTTTTCCTTAACTCTCTTAATACCCTGTACTGATAAAGAACCTATCTCCATACTCAAACTTAGATCTTTGGCTTTCTGTGAATTGCAAGTTAGACTTCGTGGTTGTTTTCTACTGATTTTTTGGTATTCTCTCCTCTTGCATCCTTTAAGTTATAGGAAATGACAGATGTAGCTTTTTATTAGTAGTTTATATGTCACTGCTGTCCTGTCAGGTTGTCATCTTTTTTTTTCACTTTATCACTGTCTACTTGTGGACAGTAGCATTATTTCCACTGTCAATACCTGACCTTAGAAACACAAAGGGTAAGCAACTCTTTCAATTCAAAAGCCAAGTGTATGAGAGTGGATACTGGAAGTTCTTGAACATGGCTAGTGTTTTCCAATCAGACTCACCTCAGTCCATGAGTATAAAGCAATGAGATACATTTGCACACCTCAGTCCATGAGTATAAAGCAATGAGATACATTTGCACACCTCAGTCCATGAGTATAAAGCAATGAGATACATTTGCACACCTGAGTCCATGAGTATAAAGCAATGAGATGTATTTGCAGCACACTCCAATCTTAAATGCAGTTTGTGTTCCCACCTGCTGTCCTGTTCACTTTGCTGACATTTATTGTATGCCTTTGGTTTTATAAATTTTGCATTTTGGGGGGACTAAAGAGAAGGCTCTGTGGTAAGAACACTTCTTGCTGTTGGGGAGGAGATGGGTTAGTTCCCAGTACCCACATGGTGGCTCAAAACTGCCTGTAACTCCAGTTTAAGGATGTTCCGACACCCACTTCTGGATACTGCAGGCACCAAAGTCTCAGAGTGCACACATACATAGAGATAAAACATAGAGTTACACAAAGCAAAAACAGACAAGAAACTTTTAAAAAAGTTTCATTTTTAATTTTCAATAGGCAATTGCAAAGGCACATAAGGCTTTTGAGAGTTTACTAAAATGTAGTGTTCTTTAGGTTTAGACTGTCATGGACAGAAAACTGTCCCATTTGCCAGTTTGATTTCACAGCACAGGATGGATGTGATGCTTATGATGCCACTGGAAATATGCTTTGTTTTTACTGCAGGATTAAAGGCTATAGGGTAACTATAGATGAACTACAAATACCATTACTCTGTAAAGTATGCAACATAAAACACTACTGTGTTCTGAAATAGTATAAGAAGAAAATTAAGGCAGAAGAATACTTCATTTAAAATTCTGCATATACTTACTATTTTTTATATTAATGAATCTTTTATAATAAAATTTACAATTTACTCAAATAGAGGAGATACATGTGTGATGTGTGAAATGGAATCTAAAGAATGTGAAACACTTTAACATTGTCCAAATTAACAAAAGAACTAAGTGGATACAACTGTAGCTAAAGGGTACAGCCCTGCCTTGCCTGTCATAATGCCCTGGGTTCCATTAGCAACAATGATAAACGAGAAGGAAAGGCATGGCATCAGTTTATGCTTATCACTAGAGTATAATTGAAACAGGGGTGATAATTCAAACCCAAGTACAAGAGGGAGATTTCAAGCTATTTATTTTACCATTGGTCATTCAACACAGACTCAGTTACTGTTTCTAACTCATAAAAATAGTGTTACATAAGAATACCTTTTGCTCCAGAAAAAAAGATTTGTATCTATATCTTCCAGAGTTGTGTAATTCTTACATTTCCATTTAGATGTTTACTAAGGGTGTGAAACTACAGTAAGTTCAACTATAACAATCACACTGCAAAAAAAAGTCTACACATCATGTAAGGTAAATTGAATTATCACATTGACTTTTGACCACAATCCTCAAGCACCTTCATAGACACTCATTACCCTTGTGTTCCCTATAGTCACCCTCAGTTGTGGACTTATAGTCAGAACCAACAGGGACTGACTCGTGGTTATGAACATTTCTGTCTTTATTACTCACCTCTAGCTATGTCATTATTCTCGTCACTTCTCTGTGTGTTCCTTAGATCTGCTTCTAACCAAGATTCCCATTGCTAAACATGAGCAATTACACAGGCTGCTCTTCTTTGCTGGATTTGCAATTCGGAGTGAAATACAAAGTACTCACCTGGCTTCTTGTCTCTGCAGGATAGAGGGTTCATTGGGCCTATCCTAACTATTAATAACCAAGGCTGTGTGAGAGTCAGCTCAAGCCTGAGGTAGAGCTCTGTGACTCTGTGACCTCACCTCCCTCCAGAACTGCAATTTTCATTTCACATGCAGATGCAAAGACAGCACTCGCTGTGGGAGACAAAATAATTTATGAACCGTTTTTTCAGTTGATAATTTCAGTTAACAAAGATACTTAAGAATTTCTTTTGAATATCTCCAAAGAGACATGGTGTTTTGAAGAGGAACTGGGTATTCCTAATCTCTGAAGTGTCCTGTGAAGCTGCTAGAAACTTTGAGGTGACATTTGTGAGAAAGTTAGATATGTCTGTATGTCCCATTGGATCCTGGCTTCTCTGACTTTTACCAACACAAATCAAACTAGATTTCTTTTCTTTTTTAAAAAAGATTTATAATGTTTACTACTTAAATGTTTTTTATGTATTTTATTCTTGCATGGGTGTTTAAGACATGTATACCCATCATTATCGCCTTTCCATTTCTTTATTTATCGTAAGTATTCTCTCCAAAATTCATGTGCTTTCCTAAGAAAGAAAGAAAGAAAGAAAGAAAGAAAGAAAGAAAGAGGGAGGAGGGCGGGAATGAATGAAGGAGATAGGGAGAGAGGGAAGGAAGGAAGGGAGGGAGGGAGGGAGGGAAGGAGGGAGGGAGGGAGGAAAGAAGGAAGGAAGGAAGGCAGAAAGGAAGGAAGGAAGGAAGGAAGGAAGGAAGGAAGGAAGGAAGGAAGGAAGGAAGGAAGGAAGGAAGGAAGGAAAACAGTCTACCTAGTAATGCCCAGATGTCACTAGTGCTGCAGAGGAACCTATGAAAGCAAGGGTACCATCTCTCTCAAAGACTCAATCCTTAAAGAAAACTGATACTTTCTCTCGAGAAGTCAGAAATGAGCAACAGCTCTTCAGCTGGAAGTAGGACTTCCTGACGACCTCTGCTCTGCCTGAGTTATGTCTTTAGATCTTGTCCAGGTTTTGTGTGTACTGTTGTAACATGTGAGCTCTCAAGTGCAAGTACCCTGTTCTTTCTGAACCAATCCTGTTTCCCAGGAGTCATCTACCACCTCTAGTTCTTTTTTGTTGTTGTTGTTGTTTTTGCTTTGTTTTGTTTTTTGTTTTGTTTTTCGAGACAGGGTTTCTTTGTGCCTTTCCTGGATCTCGCTCTGTAGACCAGGCTGGCCTTGAACTCACAAAGGTCCGCTTGCCTTTGCCTCCAGAGAGCTGGGATTAAAGGCGTGCTCCACCCACCCCCACTCCACCCCCAGCCACCTCTAGTTCTTAAACACATTCTGCCTCTCCTTACATGATGACCCCTTAGTCTTAGGAGTAAGAGGAGTGATATAGATGTTCCAATTTATCTGGGCCCTCCAGAGTCTCTTATTCTCAGCAATGTGAATGTTTGTGGGCTTCTGTGTTAATTACTATAGACTGCAAAAAGAGGCTTCTCTGATGAGGGTTGAGGGACAGACTAATCCTCCAGTATAAAAATAAGAGCTTATTGGGCAATCCATTACTATGTCCATTTAGCGGAATAATAGTATTAGGTTCTTCCCCAGAGTCTATATATTCTGATGCCAATATTATTGTCCTTGATAATTGTACCAGAAAATGATACCATCTTGTCAACTGAGCCTTCACTTCAATCATGAACCAGTTACTACACCCATGATATTCATGAACTATTATATCACGCTTATTGTTGTTTTAAATCTCATGGTTCATACCTGAGTTATATTTATTATCACCTCTACTACTGTGAAAATAATCCTGTAGAGATGGAACTGCCACATTCATTTCTTCATTTTCTTTGGCTCCATTATTTGGTATCTTTATCAACAGGGTCTTACTATTTAGGGACCATAGACCCTTACACATCACAGGCTATTGGCATTGTTCTTGAGTGACCTTAATTTAGTTCTCAACCTTCAAGCACCTCACCTGCCCCATTTTAGAGTACAGGCAGAGGAACATAGTCAGCAAATCTGAGAAAAAGCTCTAAAGATGTGAGTAAAGGGGAAAACATGATGTCATAATTAGCATTGGAGATTATTAGAGCACCCAGTAAAATATAATACAAAAAATATAATACAAATTAACTTTATAATAACAGCATGAAAATATTCTGAGAAAATGAAAAAGTATTGACTTTGTGAAACAAACTCTTTTAATTTTAAGAAATATTCATTTTAAATATAATCACATCCTTCCCTCTTATTATTCCTCCCTCCAACCCTTCCCATATATACCCCATATACTGATTTAAATGTATGGCCTCAATTTCTTTAAATAGAGTCACTTCTTCACACACACAGACCTACACACACACACACACACACACACACACATACACACACACACACACTTATATATATGTATATATAAGTGTTCTCTCTATATATTTACTACTTGCTTAGTCCATACAGCATAATTTGTATGTATAAATTTTCAGTGCTGAGGATTTGGATTGGATGGCCAATTAGGAGTTTTGAAACTTTGGAAGTATATTTCTCCCAGTCTCATCATTTCTTGGTTGTCTGTAGTCCTCTGTCTGTGGTTGAGACCTCAAAAGATTCGGCCCCTCTGTGTTAGTATGTCTGTCAATATCATCCTTGTCCAGGTTCTGTTTAGGAAGCCACATTGGTGAGAATTCATGGGTTTAGCCCTTCTGACATTTGTAGGAGATGCATTCTCACAGCAAGCTTCCTGTTCTTGCTATAGCAATCTTTCCAACATCACTTCCACTGTGACCCCTGAGTCTTTAGTACAGTTGTGTTTAGACATATCTGATGGAACTGAGCACCACATGTACTCTGATTCTCCGCAGTTTGGTTTGTTTTTGTTGTCTGTAATGGTCTCCATCTGTTGCAAGTCAAATTTCTTTGACAAGGGTTGAGACCTATACTTCTCTATGTTTTAATGATAAATATTTACAATGTGGTTAGGGATCACACCAGTTTACTAACTTGGCAGTAGCAGATTCTCCTGTAAGATTCATGACCTTACTTGTTTTTGGTAATTGAGTAGGTTTCCACCACCACACATTTTTTTCCTGCTAAAGGAGAAACATTTCCAAATTATTTTAATGCAGCCATTATTAGCCTTCAAACAAACAGACAAATCCAGCCAAATGGGATATACATATATAATAGATTTTCTTTTCTATCACTAAGTAGGAGAATGTTACTTTACTTTTAGGGTAATGGATGCAAAGAGATAATTATATTAAGTGATTAAAGTCAGTCATAGAGAAATAGAGAATTATATTAAATGAATAAAACTAGGCATAGAAAAAACTGTTACAGTCCTGGTGTGGTGGTGCATTCTTTAATCCCAGCACGCTGGAGGCAAGACCTATGTGTTCTCCATCAGCTTGCTCTATGTAGTGAGTTCTAGAAGAGCCAGAGCTATGTAGAGAGACCATATCTCAAAAGAAATATAAAATAATATAAAAAGAAGAAAAGAATAAAGAAAATGTAGTTACTACTGTTCATTTCTTGTTTATGGTTCATAAATGTTATATAAGTACATAAAATTATGGGTGTATTACATTGCATAATTACATGAGAAAAACTGTCAAGAGGGACAGTAGGGATAAAAAGAGCAATAAAAAAGAAGCTGAAGAACATGAAGAAATATACTCAGTAAGACATACTGTTGTATGTAAAGCCCTACATGTGTATGACAAACCCTATTGTGACAGTTTCATGTTCAATGAACATTAACAATGACAATCAAACAATGTTGTTTTTAAAAGTAACATATATGCATAGGTCAAGAAAGCTCATTCAGTTCTCCATGATAAAGAAGAAAAGGATTGATGAAAATACACAGATGGCTAATGATTATTCTGTGGAGGTGGGTGGGTGGGGAGAAAGAGAGAATCAATCCAAGGAGGGATTTCAACCTTCCAGTGTTAGAGTTCAACTACCTTGGTTTGTAACCAGGCTTAGTCAGTGAGATGCTGTTTTTGTTAAACTTTCAATGTTACTCCTAGCTCTACTGGAAACTTCAAGAAATCAAAACATTACTTAAACCAAAAACCCTGCAGGTGGGTATGTTCTGATCTCTGTGTGAGGCCCATGGCACTGATGTCACTCATCGCTTCTGCTGCTCAGATTCCTGTGATCAGCAGGAATTCTGAGTCTGCCACATAGTGTGTGAATTTCTACACACAATCCTGAGGAGAATGAGTCAAGTCTATAACTTCAAGATTCCAGATTTGTCTTCCAAACAGGTTTTAAAACAAACCTAAAAATTCAAAATTTCTGCCACCCTCCGAGACTGCAACTGTTCCCTGAGACAGAGCTTGCCAGTGCCTGATTGAACTTAGAGGTGAGTCTTTGTCTAGGTGGGGCCCAGGGGCACAACCCTGCACCCCTACACCACCACCCATTGCAGTCTCAGTTTCAGGCCAGTGGGCAGGCAGACCTCCTACAGACTACCACCATCCCCCATCAGACCATGTAACGTAAGCACCACCTGCCCCAAATCCCACCCACCCTCCAAAACTGCAACTGTTCCCTGAGACAGAGTCCATCAGCACCCAATTGGACTAAGAGGTGAGTCTTTATCCTCATATCTAAACACTCCAGCCTCTAGTCTTTGGGCCCAAGGGCACAACCATGTGCCCCTACCACACCACCCATTGCAGTCCCAGTTTCAGGCCAGTGTGCAGGCAGACCTCCTACAGACAGGTCAGACTACCACCATCCCCCACCAGACCCTGTAACCCACAAGCCCCACCCCTCCCAACCCATCCACGTGCCAAGAGAGAGCCCACAAGCATCAATTAGAATAAGAACTGCTCCCTGACAGAAAGAGTCCATCAGCACCGACTAGACCAAGAGCTCCCACTGGACCAAGAGTATCGAATAGACCAAGAGAGCCTCCCTCAGACACAGACACCTCTTGAACCAAGTGGAGAAAGAGATGGGTAGATGCCAGTGCAAAAATACAGTTAACAACAACAAAAAAAAACCAATATGGCTCCATCAGAACCTACATCAGGAAGACCTGAACATCCCAGCACAGAAGAAACAGAAAAAATTAACCTTAAAAATGACCTTAAGAAGATGATAGAGATCTTTAAAGAGGAAATGAAAAATTCCCTTAAGGAATTTGAAGAAAAGTCAAAGAAAAAATGGGAAGAAATCAGTAAATCCCTTAAAGAAAGCCAACAGAAAGCAATTAAACAAGTGAGGGAAAAAGGTCAAGATTAGAAAACTGAAATTGAGACAATAAAGAAGACACAAACAGAGGGAATGCTGGAAGTGGAAAATCTGAGTAATGAACTGGAACTACAGATGCAAGCATAACCAACAGAATGCAAGAGATGGATGAGAAATCTCTGGCGTTGAAGATACGATAGAGGAAATAGATTCATCAGTCAAAGAAAACACTAAAGCCAAAAATATCATGACTCAAAATGTCCAGGAAATTTGGGACACAATGAAAAGACCAAACCTAAGAATAATGAGAATAGAAGAAGGAGAAGAATACCAACTCAAAGGCACAGAAAATATATTCAATAAAATCATATAAGAAAACTTTCCCAACCTAAAGAAGGAAATCCCTATAAAGATACAAGAAGGTTACAGAACACCAAATAGATTGGATCCAAAAAAAGTCCCCTCGCCACATAAAAATCAAACCACCAAACATACAGAAAAAAGTAAAAGTATTAAGAGCTGCAAAGGAAAAAGGCCAAGTAACATATAAAGGCGACCCATAAGAATAACACCTGATTTCTCAATGGAGACTCTAAAAGCCAGAAGGTCCCGGGCAGATGTTATGCAGACACTAAGAGACCATGGATGTCAACCCAAACTATTATACCCAACAAAACTTTCAATCAACATAGATGGAGTAAACAAAATATTCCATGATAAAACCAGATTTAAACAATATCTCTCCACAAATCCAGCCCTACAGAAAGCATCTGAAGGAAAAATGTAGGAGTTCCAACCTAAGGAACTTACATACAACTGCTGTGGGATGTTCTGTATGGCAAATGTGTTGCTAATAAAACACTGATTGGCCAGTGGCTAGGCAGGAAGTATAGGCGGGACTAACAGAGAGAATTAAAAGAACAGGAAGGCGGAGGGAGTCACAGCCTGCCAGCCACCACCAGGACAAGCAGCATGTAAAGATACCGGTAAGCCACGAGCCATGTAGCAAGGTATAGGTTTATAGAAATGGATTAATTTAAGATATAAGGACAGTTAGCAAGAAGCCTGCCACGGCCATACAGTTTATAAGCAATATAAGTCTCTGTGTTTACTTGGTTGGGTCTGAGCGGCTGTTGGACTGGCAGATGGGAGAGATTTATCCTGACCATGGGCCAGGCAGGAAAACTCTAGCTACATACAACCATGAAAACACAGGCAATATATAGTCAACACCAACAAATACCAAAGAAGGGAAACATACAACGCGACCACCAAAAAAACAGGAATAAACAATCACTGGTCATTAATATCCATTAATATCAATGGTCTCAATTCACCTATAAAAAGACACAGGCTAACAGAATAGATAAGAAAATAAGATCCATTCATTTGCTGCATACAAGAAACACACCTCAAGTTCAAAGACAGACACTAACTCAGAATAGAATGCTGGGAAAAGACTTTCCAATAAAATGGATTTAAGAAGCAAGCTGGTGTAGCTATCCTAATATCTAATAAAATAGACTTCAAACTAAAATCAATCAACAGAGATCAGGAAGGACACTACATATTTCATATTTATCACAGGGAAAATCCAACAAGATGAAGTCTCAATTCTGAATATTTATGCCCCAGATACAAGGACACCTACATTAGAAAAAGAAACATTACTAAAGCTTAAATTGCACATAAATTCCCACACACGTCTAGTGGGAGACTTCAGGACCACACTCTCACCAATGGATAGGTCTGCCAGTCAGAAATTTAACATATAAATAAGGGAACTAACAGAAATTATGACTCAAATGGACTTAATAGATATCTACAGAATATTCTACCCTAACAAAAAAAATAATATAAAAAGAATATATAAAAGACTTCTCAGCTCCCCATGGAAACTTCTCCAAAATCAACCACAAAGAAAATCTCAACAGATACAAAAAATTTGAAATAACCTCCTGTGTCTTATCAGACCACCATGGTTTAAAGTTAGATTTCAACAACAACTAAAATTGCAGAAAGCCTGCAAACTCATGGAAACTGAATAATACCCAATTGAATCACCAATGAGTCAAGGAAGAAATAAAGAAAGAAATTAAAGTCTCCCTAGAACTCAATGAAAACGAATGAACAACATACCCAAACTTATGGGATACTATGGTAGAAGTGCTAGGAGGAAAATTCATAGCTCTAAATGCACACATAAAGAATTTGGAGAAATCTCACACTAGTGACTTAATAGCACAACTGAAAGCTCTAGATCAAGAAGAAGTAAACTCACCCAGGAGAAACACATGTCAGGAAATAATCAAATTGAGGGCTGAAATCAATAAAATAGAAACAAAGAGAACAATACAAAGAATCAATTAAACCAAGAGTTGGTTCTTTGAGAAATTCAACAAGATAGACAAGCCCTTATGCAAATTAACCAAAAAGCAGAAAGAGAGCATCCAAATCAACAAAATCATAAATGAAAAGGGAGAGATAACAACAGACAGTGAGGAAATCCAGAGAATCATCAGGTCATGCTTCAAAAACCTGTGCTCAACAAAATTGGAAAATCTGAAAGAAATGGATGATTTTCTGGATAGGTACCCCATACAAAAGTTAAATCAAGACCAGATAAACTATTTAAATACACCAATCACCCCTAAGGAAATAGAAATGGTCATTAAAAGTCTCCCAACCAAAAAAAAGCCCAGGACCAGATGGTTTCAGCGCAGAATTCTTCCAGATTTTCAATAAAGAGCTAATACCAATATTCTTCAAATTGTTCCACGCAATAGTAACAGAAAGAACATTACCAAATTCTTTTCATGAGGCCATAGTTACCCTGATACCCAAACCACACAAAGATACAACAAAGAATGAGAATTACAAACCAATTTCCCTCATGAACATTGATGCAAAAATACTCAATAAAATACTGGCTAACTGAATCCAGGAACACATCAAAAGAATTATCCACCATGGCCAAGTAGACTTCATCCCAGGGATGCAAGGATGGTTCAACATTCAAAAATCTGTCAATATAATATACCATATTAACAAACTGAAAGAAAAAAACCACATGATCATCTCATTAGATGCTCAAAAAGCCTTTGACAAAATCCAACACCCCTTCATGATAAAGGTTCTAGAGAGATCAGGAATACAAGAAACATACCTAAACATAATAAAGGCAATTACATCAGCCAAAAGCCAACATCAAATTAAATGGAGAGAAACTCAAAACGATTCCACTAAGATCAGGTACAAGACAAGGCTGTCCACTCTCCCCATACTTATTCAACATAGTACTTGAAGTTCTAGCTAGAGCAATAAGGCAACAAAAGGAGATCAAGGGGATAGAAATTGGAAAGGAAGAAGTCAAACTTTCACTATTTGCAGATGATATGATAGTATACATAAGTGACCCCAAAAATTCTACCAGAAAATTCCTACAGCTTATAAACTCCTTCAGTAATGTAGCAGGATACAAAATTAACTCAAAAAAAATCTGTAGCCCTTCTATATACAAATGATAAATGGGCTGAGAAAGAAATAAGAGAAACATCACCTTTTATAATAGCCACAAATATTATAAAATACCTAAGAGTAACTCTAACTAAGAAAGTGAAAGCCCTGTATGATAAGAACTTTAAGTCTCTGAAGAAAGAAATTGAAGAAGATATCAGAAAATGGAAAGATCTCCCATGCTCATGGATAGGTAGAATTAACATAGTAAAAATGGCAATCTTACAAAAAACATGCTACAGATTCAATGCAATCCCCATCAAAACCCCAACACAATTCTTCACAGACTTGGAAAGAACAATACTTAACTTTATATGGAAAAACAAAAAACCTAGGATTGTGGTGGTATTGTATTGCCCAAAATATTGTGTATGCTAATAAACTTATCTGGGGTCAGAGAACAGGACAGCCACAATATTAAACAGGTTAGGCAGTGGTAGCACCAAGCCTTTAATCCTAGCATTCCAGAGACAGAAATCCATGTGTTCAAGGATACACCCAAGCATGGTGACCAACGCCTTTAATCCCAGAAAGCAAGCCTTTAATCCCAGGGAGTGGTGGTAGAAAGCAGAAAGGTATATAAGGCATGAGGACCAGAAACTAGAGGCATTTGCCCTGGAGAGGCATTTGGCCTGGAGAAGCATTTGGGCTGGTTAAGCATTCAGGCTTCTAGCAGCAGTTCAGCTGAGAGTCATTAGGATATGAGCACACAGAGGCTTCCAGTCTGAGGAAACAAGACCAGCTGAGGATCTGGCGAGGTGAGGTTAGCTGTGGCTTATTCTGTCTCTCTGACCTTCCAGTGTTCACCCCAATACCTGGCCCTGGGTTTGATTTTATTATTAAGACTCTTTAAGACTCATGCTACATAGGATAGCTAAAAGAATCCTGTATAATGAAGCAACCTCTGGAGGCATCACAATCCCTAACCTCAAGCTATACTATAGAGCTATAGCAATAAAAACAGCTTGGTACTGGTATAAAAACTGACATCTGGACCAATGGAATCAAATTGAAGACCCTGACATTAATCCACACAACTATGAACATATGATTTTCAACAAAAAAGCCAAATCTGTAATATAGAAAAAGAAAGCATCTTCAACAAATGGTGCTGGTATAACTGGATGTCAACATGCAGAAGATTGCAAATAGATCCATACCTATTGCCGAGCACAAAGCTCAAGTCCAAGTGGATAAAAGACCTCAACATAAATCAAGTTACACTGAACTTGATAGAAGAGAAAATAGGAAGTAGCCTAGAATGCATTGGCACAGGAGACCACTTCCTAAATATAACAACAGTAGCATTGACACTGAGAGTAACAATTAATAAATTGAACCTCCTGAAACTGAGAAGCTTTTGTAAAGCAAAGGACACAGCCAATAAGACAAAATGACAACCTACAGAATGGAAAAATATTTCCCCCTCACAATTTTTGTATCACTTATATTATCCCTGCTCCTTAAAGGAATTTCTCACCTTCAGAATCTATTTCTACCTTTCTCAATTCTACAAAATTAAGAAGTTAAACAAGCAAATCTAAAGAGTCAAGGCAAGGGGCCACATATGAGGGAGAACATAGAGCACTTGTCTCTGAGTGCCTGGGAACCTCAAGGTTTCAATCTTGATGAGATTTCCTACAAGGACCTAGTCTTCTCTGAGGGATTATTCACCAGTAAGAGTTCTAGTTAAGGGTACAGGGAGATGTGCTTTCTTCAGTGATGTAGCCATTAATAATTTGCCCCTGCTCCAAGTCAATAACCTTCAACTAATGTTCTGGAAAACTCTAAATAAACACTGTGAGCCACACACAAAGCAGGACACAAGAGTAGGAGGGAGATGTATTCAGAAGAACAGTTTCACTCGGAAAGAGAGTGGGATGAAAGAGTAGAATGGAGAGGTGGAATAACTAAGACATCATACATAAATGTATGAAACAATCAAATGTTTTTTTAAATCAAGATAAAGAAGGATATTCTGCAGTGAACTGTTTTCTCTTGGAAATGTGATGCACCCATGCACATAGAGCAACTGTGGTTACCTGCACAAGACCATCTTTATCAGTGTTCCATCATGGATGGAGGTGGGACTCATAAGATCCCAGTCATAACAGGGGAGCTCAAGACACTTACTGCTTGTTGGAGGAAAGGAGTCATATTCTTCAATGATGTTGACCCCAGTAAACTGCACTATTACAAGTAAATAATCCCCACACATGTTCATGAAAGAAGCTTTAATTAAATCCCATGGTACTTTAAAAATAGAGACATGAAAGTAGGACACAGATTGGTTGGGGTGAAGATGGACTCTGGTGAGCAGGGTTATAAATGAGAATCGTGAGTGAACAAAATCAAAGTATATGAGGGTGTGAAAATTCATGAAAAAATTTTTTAAACTTTGAACACCCAGTCATAGTAGAGCATAACATGTCAGCATTGAAGAGACAGAGGCAAAAGAGTTAACTGACTCTTTCTGGCCAGCAAATCTAGCTGAATGGTTCCCCTGGAACTGTGGTTCTGACCGTTCTGAGTTCCCATATGGATTCTGGGAATTAAAACCAAACCCTCTGAATGAGCAGTCTTCTTAACCCCTGAGACGCAGAAAGGGGGAAGCAGACAGCACAGCTTTTAGAGCTCCCTGACAACACACGCACAGAGTGTTGTCTGGTAAGAACTGGGACACCAGAGCCTGAAAATGGAGCTATAGTGTCTGATGAGCAGAAAGGGGCAGAATGATGGGAAGCATGCAGCCATGGTTGCACCTGCATTAGACACCCACTTACTGGTTCCTTCAAGGACAGACAGATAAGCTGTAAAGACAATAGACATTACATAGAAGACCACAAAGCTGCTCACTATGGTGAGGATTCTTTGGGTGGCTCTGGTTTCAGGAGATGAACTAGGAGACAGGGATCTGTGGATGTGTTGGACCCTCTGCTTGTGTTTCAGCAGGATGAACACCATGTAGCCACTGGCCCACATCATCAGTCCCAAAAACATGACATCATTGGATGTCAATAAGATTAGAGTAAGTGTGTTGATTGGTCTCCGAGGCTTCACAACAGCACAGTATTCAAAAATTTTTATCCCAGTAACATTTCTTCCACCCCTTATGTCAGTTGTGTACACCGGAATGAAGGCATATACTGACAGCTGGAGGGCCCAGCACAGGCCCAGTGAAGGGCCAATGATACCCAAGGCTCTGACTTTGAGCTGTGCCCACTTGGAATTACTGGGACTGATGATGATGGCTTGAAAGACACTCAGAAGGGATGTAGAGACAAGGGATACACCTCTGGCAACTCGATGAAAATATAAGACAAGTTTGCATGAAACATAATCTAGATAGTAAGTCTGACTAAAAGCAGCAATGGTCTCTGGGATTCCTTTGAAGAGAACAATGAAGTTGGCCCAGGTCAGGTGTTTCACAATCAGGTCTGTGTGCTTTGCCCTGATTCCATAGAAGTCAGCAATGATAAAACAGCAAAGCAAGGCAGAGTTCCCCAGCATTCCCAGTGCAGTCTGAGACATGAAGAAGATGCCCACAACCAGGTCTCTGGAGGTCATTATGCCATGGTCCTGGGTACCTGCAAAACAGGTCCAAAGAGAACTTGTTACATAAGTTGTAATATCTTGTTCTTATCATGCCAAACAATGTTAGATACTATTAACAACTGATAGCTACTATGAAAAGGGTAGTCAGCGTTGTTTAAAAGGTGGCACGGATAAATCAGCCATGCTCCTGTAGATGGTCTCACACCCAAGAGCATAGGGCAGCACAAACTGTGCTTTATGGGTTAAAAAAACTCTAAAAGACACAAAAGTAGGTAAGTAGAGGAAGATGGTAAATTTGGGAGAAGTGGGGGAGGTATGAAAATGATCAAAATACATTACACAAATTTCTCCAAAGTTGAAAAATGAGAAAACATAATAGAGAATAATAAGAGAGCAATCAAAGTGGAGAATGAAAAATGGAGACTAATGAAAAACAAGAAAGGAGACTAGTGACTCTCAGATACCAGGAAGGAAAACATTTGAATTCTCCTTTGTCTGCACATTCACTTGTAATGGCATTCCTATGTCTGTGTGTACATATTTGTGCTTATTTTTGCCTTTAAGTGTTTTCAAAATTACTTTCTACACATATAATTTATTGTATATAATTTAAAATATAACTATAATACTTAAACAAGTCTACAAAACAGGAAATAGGAGGGGACTTCTGAATGTGTTTAAAACAGGATCCAATGGATGCACTTATTTATTAGGAGGATAGCTGGTGAGATTATTCACCTTGTTGTAATGAAATTAAAGTACAGTAGACACAATATGGAAATAATGAACAATAGTAGTATGTATTTTTAACTGTGGGATATAAAATTTCACTAATATAGCAATAAATGTTATAGAAATTGACAGATATTAGAATACTGTCAAAGATGCAATGGTTTCCTAATATATAGCCCAATAATAATTGACATATCTAACTGTTTGATTCAAAAGCAACTTATGTGTTGCTAACAGAGACACATACTTTTAATTACAACACATTTTAGGCAGAGTCACGAGGATCTCTGTGAGTTTGAGACCTGCCTGGTCTACATAACAAGCTCCAGAACAGCCAGGACTATGTTGGAAAGAAAAACCTGTCTCAAAACCAAACAAATAAAAAGTAAGCTCTGGGGGACATGGACATATATGTGTGGGGGAAGTTAAAAAATTAAGGGCCTCAGAACTGTATGAAATGAGGTTGAATTCATTCAGCTACTCAAAGGCCAAAGACATGAAATTTGTTTATTGAAACATGGGTTTGCC